>JAPYZA010000383.1:0-41308 GCA_030522685.1 Eupelmus azureus
AGAGAGAGAGAGAGTTGAAAAGTCAAATTTCAATGTTAGAGAAGGCGAGGCAGATTGAAGATTGTGGCTGACTGATGGCATTTAGAATTTTATGATCCTTTGAGCTTCTTCAGTCTTGCCATTGATCTCTCACCTTGTAATTTTTCAATGAGCTGCGCGATGATTCTAACTCTTTCTCAAATTGAGCAGTTCTGGCGGTTATTGGATTAGAAGACGAAGTGCAATTACAGAGTATACTTTGCAAAATGTGAAATTACATTGTAATGGTATTGATTATTATTATAATAATTTTATAATTATGGAAGAAAGCTACTTTATATTATATAAATTTCAATGATCAGTCAGGCCTAAGATCTGTTAAAAAAAATAAAAAATCTCAATAATGAAGTTTTTACACAATAGTACTTTTGTAAAAGCACAGATGAGAAATTTCATTTTTGTATATTTAAATATTTAAAATCTACAAAAATATCTTTTAAAAGGTTGATTTTCACATACGAAAAAATAAAAAGTTTATAATTTTATGAGCTTTACTCTAACTTTGGCGTTTAATCAACTAATTTTTTGAATCCCAGTTGTCATCTTCTTTATCAGTAGTAATAAGTGATTGAAAAGTTAAAATAGTCAGACACTTCTAATCAATTAAAATAAAATTTAAGTTGTGATCATGAAAACCGAGCAACTTATATTACATAATTATCTTTAAATATTGCAAAACTAAAGAACAATACCCACGTCCATATAGGAAATCGGCCCCAAAGGTCAACGTAAAAAAACCTATAAACGGCCCTGAATTCGAAAGGGTTGCATTTTGAAGCCACTTGAACGACCTTTCATCTGAACCCTTGAACGCGCCAAAAAAATTGTGCAAAGTTTATGAAATTATAGGTTCTATACGTTGACCTTTGGGGGCCGGTTTCCTATATGGTCGTGGGAATCGTTCTTTATGGGTTCATTTCCTTTGCGGTTGTTAAGGTGCACTATCTATTAAACTGCTTAAAAATGAAACCTAATCTCCCATCTATCAACTCTAAATAAGCTACTGATAAGATTAACTTGTAATAAGGTAACGCCTAAATTTAAACGTTTTTACTTGAAAAATCATTAATTCTTGAAAATGGTCTCTGCTGCAAAGTTTTCTAAAACCTGGAGAACCTGGATTCGAGTTTGATTTCTGGTATAATTAAATAGATATCGAGCCCATATATTAAGTAGATTTATTGTTCTTATGTTTACTGATGTCTCATTAACTAATTTTACTTAAGCAGCTTATATTTTGACTAAAAATCATTAAAAACATCACTTACAACAACAGTACCAATAGCACAAAAGAAAGAAAATTAAAAGCGTATCTTAAACTCCTTGCACGCTCTTCTGATTGACAGGCGCCACATTTATGACGCTTAAACCACAAACCTTAAACACCGTTTTTCTAACTCGTACCGCATCAGCATCCTGCATCAAAGAAGAGTGAAAAATGCAGTGGACGTCGTTACGCGGTGGGCCGTGTAATATCGGATTACTCTCATATACCCCGTGCATTCGCGCTTCGTTCCGCCGGTGATTGTTATCCTCGAGCGCCGGCTACACGTGTTCCGGAAAGAGAACTCAGCCACGCTCGACGCTTTCTCTTGCGTATTTCTCGGAATTTTATTCAGCGCTTTATCTATAATTACAGGGTGCGCGTGGGCTCGAAGCATAAGTCGCTCTCCTCGCGCGCGAAACGTCGCTGAGATTATCTTAATGGCGTCGCAACTTTGCCCCCTCTCTTTTCTTCCTTCTCGCATTTTTGCTCTTTCGCTTGTATACGTACGGCGCATAGCATCGCGTTATCAAAAATTTAATGCCACGTTAAGTAGCTGCGAGCGAAACGAAGGCTTGGGGGGCTGCTTTTCACAAGAAGGAAAGGGCCTTTGAGCGCGCGAGCGCGCGGACTGACCGTGCGCGACGTCGTGCGAGTTTGCTTTGCGGCTGGCGATGCGCGGGTGAAAAATTTACGAGCGCGTCGCTCTATAGGACTTGTGTATGGAGGAGAGTGCATAGCGCTGGAATTTTCGAAGCAGGAGTATAGACAGGCCAGGCTTATGCAAATCCTTGGAGTTGGCTTTTGCGAAGGGAGCACGGCTTGTTGGGAGTTTCCTAATTGAATAATAAAATATGTGATGATGCGAGTAAAATATGAAAAAAGCAATTTCCAACCGGCTTTCAAAATCTTCCGAGTCATTGTTTGGAATAATATGGTTTTTATAACTCATGCGTGATTTTCAACCTTCTACTCCTTATTTACCATTTCCTTTCAAAGAGTAAATGATAAGTTTTTGGACGTTTTTGCGTTTTTTGAACACGCTAAAATAAAATTTAGAAAAATGAAGCACAACAATTTTGAATTTTATGTTTAATATGTACACAATTCCATTTTTGTATTTGTATATTTGTTATTGCTCAGTATATAACGTTATTTTACTAAATGTAATATATTTTTCTTGATATTTATCTATTTTACATAAAATTTGATTTTTCTTTTTAAATGTTCCTATAAATCAATTAAAATTCGAAGTTTACAAGGGCATTATTTTTAACATTTTTACGTTATTTTTCTTGATTTGACGTATTTTCCATAGTATTTAGAAACATTATTTCCTTTATTTTACAAATATGTCAAGTATACCAAAAACTTTTCTTATCTTTGAAATTTAACGTTATGGAAAAGGAGGAATATTACGTTAAATTAGTAAGTTTTTGATATTTTTATGTTATTTTCTTTGATTTGTTGTTAATTTACTGTTATTTTGTTATTTTTTAATTATTTTCTGATATTTTTGATTAATTTTTGATTAATTTACTTACATGCTTAGAAATTACATTGGGAAATATGTATTCTGTGGAATACAACTCTGGAGAAATGCTCATACAAATGTTCGTGTTATGTTTTTGCCAGGGATCACTCGTGCTGCTAAATACTCTTGTCAGAGAATGCTGAGTTATTTAATATGTTTTAATACTTGATATATACTTTCATTAAAATGCGGGACGGGGCGCGAAGCAAGCAGGAGTAAGTTAAGTTTATTTATTTATTTTTTTGGATAAATTATTAGAATATATTGATGTTAAATATTTATAAATTTTATATAACTGAGTCTAATGATACCATCAAATATAAAATTTCAATATTTATTATAATGAATATTTATTTTCGTGAACAAGGGAGTGAGAATGGTTGTTGAGAAAGGGGGCGTAATCTTTCACCACCGTCCTCGTCTTGTATAAGAATTTTAGACAATAAAGTCCACTTTTTTAAGGCGAGAGTCTAGTGATAAAAGTTTTCCGATAACTAATTGTAGGTATAATAATAGTTATTGAAATAGAAAATCAATCAAAATACAAATATATTGTTTGCAGTTTGTTTTTCATATATCTACGATTGCTTTCTTTTTATTCATCTACATCATATGTACTCACTATACTTTTTTATTTGTTGGTTCACTTTTCAGTCAACTGACTCCATCTATCAATTGATTCGAGTTATTACATTTTTTATTATTTTCACCTTTACGGTACTTCCATTGCGTAATGCACCATTCCGTAAATATAAAATTTTTTATTTTCAGATATCACTACAATGATTTTTATCGTCTCTTTATCTAGTTTTATTATTTTTTGATATATTTTAAACTACTTATTGATAGCAATTTATAATTTATTTATAACTATAATTGTACTTTACGTTTGTTAACTATTAAAAAATTATTTTCCAAAATGATAATTCCTTATAAAATATTAACTGTTAACACGAACTGAATTTTGAGAAAATAATTTATTAATTGAATAAAAATTACATGATACTTTGTAATTTAAAAAATAGAGGGATGGCCTTGAAAAACTTCACTCCTTTCAAATCACCAAATTACAAATACCTTATAAATAAAAAGTTTTAAAATAAATAGAAATTAAAGTTGTTGCGTTCTTCCAATTACAACTATAATTACAACCACAGCTTCAGACCATCCCATTCACGAATGACTAAGAAAATAAAAAAGAAAAAGAACTATAAGATTGTCAACTCTTTGCGATTGGCGCGAGAGCGCGGAAAAGCAAATACTCACCCCGATCGCATATACACAGCTCCACCTATCGCTTTCGCTCGTGCGCAAGCGATAAAAAACGAGTCAGAGTCAGGGGGTGGGAAGTAAAGCAAAGCAGCTAGCCCCTCTATACATAATCGGCCTGTACCAAGCGGCGCTTTGGCGCTCGCGCCTATATTCTCTTTATCGTCACTGTGTGCAGCTCTGTGCGGCGTCATGCATTGACTATGCAGCAGGTCCTCGTACGCTCGTTCTCTCTCTCTCATTATGTATAGGCGGCTCTCTACCCCTCTCTCTTTGCACTCCTGAGCACGTGTGTATATCGGCTCGTCGTCGGCTCCTTTTTTCCGCTCGCCCCATACCCGCGCGTCTTAAATCATCGAATGACGCGCCGTAAAATCCCTTTGCAGCTTTCCGCGCGCGAGGCCGCCTTTACCATACTAATGGTTGTTTACAACTTTTTTTTCAGTCACGGCGTGTTTCATTACCGCTCGATATATATGTACCAAGGCTGAGACGAGCCCGCCGTCGGCTCGCACGGCCGAGCTGACGATGTAGAGGGATAGAGGACTAGAATTTGCATTAGCGGCTCCCCGCGCTCTCGTTCCTTCTCCGCTCCCTTCAGTATTTATGCCTTTATTCCTTTCACTGTTCGGCCTCTTACGGCTTGGCTTCTGTCGATGCGTGGGAGAAAATAATAAAATGCTAGAAAAGGGCGAGACGAAGCCGCCGAAACTTTTGGCTTTTTATGATTCAGTGTAAGCTTAGGGAGATCTCGAGCTGACTTTTTCGAAGGCTGAAAGATCCTTGACTTTTTGATTAGGATAGTTTAGTGGTATACAGTCTCCTATGTGTTTGTGGTTTTGAAAAGATTCTTTTCATTTTATTTTTAGTTATTTTGAGATATTTTTAAAATTTTATAAAACAATCAAATAAAATTTGTTTACATCTATACATTTTCTTTTTTAGATTTTTAAAAGCATTTTAAACACCCGACGTTTTGCACAATACATCTAATAATAAGTATAACAAATATCAAAATACAAATACTAATATTTTACCATTTTCAATAATAATGAAAATAAAAATTGCGAAATACTTTGTAACATTTTATAATCATAACGTTTACTTATTATAATTTAAAATTTAAAATTTAACGCTGTTTGTACATACAATATAATACCCAAAGACTCGATTTTACTTTATTTTCGCTTTTTTTAAAGCTTACTTCGTTTCATTTTTCTTTTGAAGCCTACTTTCTTAAACGAAAAATCTGAAATGCTAATAAGTTCGTCAAAGGATATCTCTCGGAGGGAGAGAGAGCGAGAGAGAGTCGCTAAAATGCTGAAGGGTGGCGAAGGCGAGGGAAGACAGAGGGATTGAGTGTTAACTTTCCTACGTTTTGCTCTGGGAGAGGGGGAAGGGGTGGCACGGGTGAAAATACACACTTTGCCGGGCTAATATTTATAGCTACAGGCCAAGTAAATATTTTTAAAAGCTGACTAGAGTGAATGTGTACATCTGAGGGGTATCTCCAAGGTGTTTGAGGAAATTATATTCGCGAGTCGAGTAATGGAGCACTCGAACGCCCGCCGCTTAATTAAAGCAAATATAAAGAAAGAAATAGCGTGATCCTTTTGAACCCGGGCGAATATTTGATGCGTAAAGTAACTCTTTCGGCTCTCTAATTAGGTCCTTATTTAATATTGAGGGCGAGGCTTGAATTTTTTAAAGTTTGGTTTTCAATACTAATTTGTGTTTTAGGAATGAGAGGAAGAGAGTGAAAATAAAAGATGAATAATGAGGGAAAGTACATAACACGCAGTAAGCAGAATCAACTTTATGCGTTCAACTGTAATTTTTAATGAGTTTTATAATTTAATTAAAATAAAAGTTGTTTATTCATAGATTTAATATTATTGGCGTGCAATTCTAATTAATTTATCAGAGAAAGTATCTGACATGTAGGTTGAAGTATATGTATTATTCCAAGGGTATCTTCAGATCAATCAATTTTAGATTCCTTCAGCATATTTCATGATGATTCCTTTTCATGTAAGGAAATAAATTAATTTTCAAAAAGAGTCTATTATGAGTAACGCTTTATGTAAAAAAGTTATTTAATCATTTTTGTTTGAATTTTCAAATTAAAGATCTTTGAATTTGAACTGTGCTTTTATTTATAATTATAAGCGGATAAAGCGGATTATCTTTTTATACTTGAAATAGAAGTTCATTACGATATCATTAATAATTATTCCTTCAGCTTCATTATTAAATTTATTAAAATTTTAATATCATGTTTCCTGTTTTTTTATTATTTTATTAATACTATGTTCATTACGCCTATCTTAGCAACTCGGTATTTCTAACGAGTGTAAAAATAAACGGATATCTTTTAAATGCGGTAAGCATTAAAAAAGAATTAACAGCAGCGATAACAAGACTTCCTAAAAAAGCTTAATCTGTACTCTTGCAGGAACACGTGTTCTTAACGTTAATTACGCTAAACTTTTTATTGCCTTAGACGTAGAAGGAGGCGAGGTTATATCCCGCATATTTATTATACACAAGCGCTCGAAACAAAAAGGCGCATCTCGGTGTAATAATGTGAGCCTCACCTCAGCAAGGATGCCTCGAAAGCCGGAGAAAGAGCCGCGGAACTTTAAATCATAACTATATGCGGTATCCGGTTGGAGTGGCGCAAGAAACGAAGACAAATGTCCCAAGGTGAGTGTTATGAAGGGGAAACGCGATAGCTCAGACTGTCTCTCTAACAGAGAGACTGGCAAGATAGGGTGCGCGGCGCGCGGAAGACGAAGCGTCGTGCCTCAGCACCGATTTTTTTTCTCCCGCTTTTCGGCGCGCCACTGCATCTGTATATAGCTTGCTGCACCCGGCGAAATAATTAAGGAGCAAGCGGTAAGCGAATCTGCGCGCGCGCCGCTACTGACTGCTGTTCAAGCTCAAAATGACGTCTTTTCACTCTAGTTGAATTTTATATTTTTCTCGCTTTTGCGAAGTCTTGTATCCATTAATGCCGATTTTGTGACAAACATTTAATTAAATTTGAATGATATAGAAGGTAAGATGAATTTTATGCTCATTGTAGATAAATGAAATCTTATTTAATGCTAGACAGCCTAGGTAGTAAATAAGACAATACGATACTTTACAAAAAACTTATTAAACCACGAGAATCTGAGAATATCGTGTTTATTCTAAGCTTTATAAATTATTAACAGTGTGTGAGAATAAGCTAATTAGGCTTGATGAAGTTAATTACTATAATTATTATACAATAATACGACCTGGATTTTCGTTTATTCGTGTTAATCTAATTAGAATTATACAAAAATAGCTCAGGACGTTTGGAAACATGTTATTAATCATTGCAACGTTTACCCATCTATGATAAGTGTTGCAAAATATAATTCTTAAAGTTTACTACAGATAGTTATTATTAGGTTAATAAAAAACGGTAATTCTAAATGCCCGATAGAAATGAACCCACCCCACCCCCTTTATAACACACTTTCTTTAATAAAATCCAATAACCCAAGGCGTTGTCGCTCAAGGGTTATTGTGATGAAACGCCATCTAGTGTCTATGAAAGAATTAAATCTGTTGGACGTTTAGAATGGGCCAATAAAAAATATTGTTGTGTCAAAAACAACAAAATATAAATTTTTGAATTTGCACAATCACAAGATTACCATTACGCTTAAAAACGACTATCTGCTATTACTATTTTCAATTTCCAAGAACTTATCTCCTCTTTCACAAAGTAACTTCTTTTTATGGACTCTTTATCCCATTATTTTAATAGAGAAAAAAAAATCAAATATTCCAGCTAGTCTTTCAGCTCAGCTCGTTCATTAAATCTAGCATTGCGATATTTTCACTTAAGCTTACGCAATCTCTTCCTCTTCTTTCCTTTTCCTTCCACTTTGTCGAGAGAAGCTCGGCGGTTGTACGCGCGCGAGCAGCTCACGACACTGGCAATTGGACTTTCGCATTTTCGGAAAAGAAGAGTTGGAGAAGTAAAACAAGCTAAGCACCGTCGTAAATCAGCTGTGAAAAATATCGCGACACACCGGAAGAAGCGCAAGAGACAAAAAGGATGAAGCGTGCGCTCACCCTCCGTCTGATATACATTTCAGCTATTTTGCGCAGCTATAGGGAGTAAGAGAGAGAGCGAGAGAGAAAGAGAGAGAAGTACTGTACGAGGAAAATTTGAGCGCACGCTTCGCCGTATTACGCGCGAGAAGGGGTGGGCGATATGAATTCTTTGAAGATATTTGTTTTCTGTTAGCGCTCGCGAGCGCGCGCCCGCCCGCGCCTCAGACATTACGTCGTATTTGCATTTGAATTGCGCACAATGAGTCCAACGCTGGAGATATATAGAAGATGGGCGAGACGACGAGAAATGAGAAGAGAGAGGCGGTGAAGGTGCGCGGAAAGGATGGAATAAAAAGAAAAAATGACGGGGAAACAAAGTAACAAAAGAAGATTCTTCGGGAATGTCAACGCGGAAGAGGCCGTGGCGCGAGAGTGGGGGAGGAATAAATTAAAGTGATTGACATGAAGTTTGTGTGTTGGAAACGATTCACAGATTTTCAAGCTTATGTAAAATAAGAAGAGAAATAAAAATTTCAGCTCCCTTCATGATTGGAATAATAGCAATTTCCGAATAATGAATGTGACAAATAAAAAAATTTCATTTTAATCCAGTCTAATTTTTAAGTAAAAGATTATTGCTGATAAATTTTTGAATAGTAAACATTTTTTATTTAATTGCAGTTTCAAAGCTAGAATAATACTTAGAAATTAGAATAAAATTATATGTTATTTAGTTTTCAAACATTTAAAAAAAAAAGGTAGTTTACTGTATCTCTATATAGATACATTAACGACATTTAAAATTTTACCCTTACATTTTGTAATAACATTGTAAACCGTATGGTAGTAATCGATTTACTAAAGGAGATAAAAGGAAAGAGCAAGGGCGAGAAAATGAAATAGGAAGAAGTAATACAAAAGAATTACCAAGACAAAAAAAAAGAGAAAAGTGAAGAATTGGAAGCAGCAGAAAAAGAGATAAATACGCAATAAAATCTAAAGACAATAAGCAGTGTACAAAATATAAAAAATTTAAAAATAGAAAAAGTAAAAAAATAAAATTTTTAATAGAAAATATCTTGTAAGAAATGAGAAAACAAAGAAATATTTTTTATAGTCAACAAACAGCTGTATTAATATAAAGTGAAATAAATATTTTCTATGTAAATTTTTGTAACAGGTCAGTTAGTATTGAATTCACTTTACTTAGTATTCGACAAGCATAGAGGTAGCGCATAATTCAAGGAAATTATTGGGAATCCCTTGAATCTCAAAAAATTGATAAGCTGATGTACATGCAATTTTATGGTTAGTTGGCGAAGCATGGTGGACAATGAATTTTACACGAGAATGCGTTTCGTAATACATCCGGGAGATGATTTCTCGCGAATCCGCTTCTCCATTAGTTGTGCGAACTCATCCTTAATCGCGTTGCATAAACGTTCAATAAAAGATACTTTAACTAAACTTAGATTTATGAAAATATTGTTTTTATTAATAAATTAGTAGTGTAAATAAATCGTAAGTTAAAATAAAAAAAAATTAATAGAAAAAATATTTTTTTATTTACTTTAACATTAATACTTCAAGTTTTTTTTTTAAAAGGCAAAAGTTAAGTTTAATTGAAGCAATAGAAAAGTTGCGGACTTTATTCCTTTAATAAAAGGAATTTATTCCTTTAATAGATGCGTTAATTCGTTAACTGCGATACTGTCATGTCACCTATTTGGACTGTCGCTTGTAAAAATCAGCGAGCTAATGCTGCACTGGTCGAGCTTTGTAGGTACCGCACGATGGTCAATATGATTGACGCTTACGGACCCGGCCGCTCCATGGCCATGCTGGCTGATGCTCGTTCTAACGAAGATTAACGTTGCACATTTCGATATATCAAGAGCGCTTGCAAGTGGGGGTCCGCGAAAGCTTGGCCAGAATTACTCGTAAAATGCGTACAATTTCGTTCACAAATCGCGTACGTATTCGTATATGTGTTCGTGTGTGTATGTGTATAGATATGAAAGTGTGTGTGAGCGTATGTGTTTGAGTATGTATGTGCGTATGAGAGACAAACAGAGAGAATCAGTAAAAGATTAATAGAATGAAAGACTGCGGGCTCCGCGATAAATAAAAACACGACTCTATGACAAAAACAGTAGATAAGCGCTGGAAAAATGAGAGATTCAAAGAGAGACAAACAAAGTCACAGCATGGGTGAAAAGGTAGGGGGAAGCGATCAGAGAGAGGGAAATTGGAGTAAAAGCTAGCTGCAATTGCAAGAGAGAGAGAGAGAGAGAGAGAGAGAGAGAGAGAGAGAGAGGGAACGTGTAGATTTGTAAATTGTTGCTATTCAGGATCACGTAGCCGAGATTAGTCGTGAGATTATGCACATTTGGCGTGTAACTATGCTGGAATGGATGAGCGACTGTGACCTGTAATTATTAACCCAAATTGAATTATCTAGGGTAAAAATCGGTACACATCGTTAATTCGTGTAATTAACTTGCCATTTCAAAGATAGATTACTAGATGAAAATACGTTGAATGAGGAAACGATTAAAAGCGGAAAAAGTAATTAGAACGATTTTATGTTTAGTATCTACTTCATCAAGCTAAAAACAAAATTCAAACGAGAATCCATTAATTAGCAGACTACCCTGGTAGAAAATTGACTATAATTTCTATCCTGTTTACTATGTAGTGTCCAGATATTTTATCAGAATATACCTGAATTCACCACAATATGTTTAGAATCTAGTTATAATCATCAATTGATTCATAGCTTTGTATGATTATACTTAAAAATAATCCAGTTTATTTTATTTGATATTAAATCCAAATACAAATACTTATTTTTGGCGGTGGTTTAGTAAAAAAAAATTCAACCGTTTTTTTCTATGGAGGCTTCAGAGGTTACATTTAATTTTTACTCACAAAAAAGAAATATTTTTAACGCAATTTTTAATACCTGTAAATTCGCTAAATTTATAATCTAAACACGGGATTTGTTAGGCTTTTGTCTCTAGTTTTATATCATGTTTAGTAAAAAATCAATAACAAATTCTTAGTTATTAAAAAAATTTAAAAATTGCAATTGAATTATAAATTGCAGAATTTAATCACGTGCATTCAGGTTAATTTTTTACCAACTAAAAAACAATTTTTTAATTTTATCAAAGTACATAGTGAAAGCTTAAAACAAGACCTTTATAATGGTATGTTTAGATTATTATTGATCCTTTATTTTTATGGCCAAAAACACCGATGAAACATAAAAATGTTGTTTATCACATCTAAAAAAGGCTTCGGAGATTACATAAATTTAACGTATTCACACTTACGAATAAATCTAATCGTATACAAAATTTTTTTTTAAATTATACATAAAGTTTGCTATGATTATCATAAATTGCAAGTTTTTAAGTCTAATAGCAAAGGAGTTACAAGCAATCTCTTTAAAATAGTTTTTTTTAGAACGACCCATATGTAATTAGTTAGAGATAAGTCGAAATATCAGTGACAACCAGATACCAAACTTTAATTTTGAAGCTTATCATAAATACCTGAATATGAGCATGAAATCTGTTTTTGATAATCAAATCTTAGCAGTTCTGCGATCATGTAGAGATGACATTAATCAATGCATGATTATCCGCCACGTATAGGAGTATACTTAGTGCACGATGCACCAAGTGGGTTACAATACAGCTACCACGTACATTACCGCTGTATCGCTATGCTTTTGATCTAGCCTAATAAGATGATTTCGTTGTTGCGTCCAATCTGTATAATGGCAGAGATGGCTACTAGTAGGTTAGTCTCGGACGATCCAGACGACTACCCGGGATGCCATGACTGAGAAAGGGGGGCGCAATCGGGGAAAACTTAAATATAACTTGATATTTTTGATATTAACATATCTACAATTTCAGCTTTCAATAGATTTAGCACTAGAAAAATTGCAAATTTTAATAAAGATGTCGATCATTCAACAAAAATATATGTTTAAACAAACTTAATATTTAAACTTTTAAAGAAGCTACGTACCAACAAATTGGCAGCGATTTTTTTATTTTCGGAATACAAAATTTTGATATACTTTGCTGATTTAAAATCCGTGATTTGGAGATGGCAACCACTTCTTGCAAGACATTTTTGATGTGATATCACTTTTTGAGTTATTCTGTTGTCTTGAAACTTAATTGACACCTTATATAAATCTTATGCAACTCTCTATCATTCATATATTTCTCTGCGAGAAGCCTCTCTTAGATTAATCAATTATCAAACAAGAGGCACTTTCGAATCTTAAATTAATTTTTTCATTTTAAGTAATTTTTCGAAAAATACAATGAACAGATTAAAGTAGAATTCTAAAATATAAAAATGTAAAAGTATTACGTACGTATGAATAGATATAATACCAAAGAAAATAAAATATTAAACCACTATTTACATTAAAAAGTTTTATGGTCTACACAATATAACGACGAAATATTGCTAATTTAACCAAATTATTGGTATGAAGATCTATTTTATTTAATATTGTCGAGTTATAGTTTGCGCTACTTTTTAACATATTTCTGAGTATATTTCAATTTTATAAACCATCAAAATCTAATACATGTAATTATTATGTATTAGATAATATAATTAACTATTATGATTATGAATTTTATGACTCGTAATTCAAATTGTTATTAGTATACTTCAATTTTAGTACATCATTGGCTATTTTTATTTCGTTATATCAACATAGACTTTCTTTTTATAAACGAAAATTTATTTCGATAAAAAGTATTAAGTAATAATTAATTACACTAACATTTTATTACCATAATACCAGAAAGAAACAAATGCAACTTTTGAAGCACTTGATTTGAAATTCATGATCTGCACGAAAATATAATTCAGATAAAAGAAAATACTTTAACAATATCATTCTGATCCTATCAGCTTATAGGCAGTAATAAAAAAAATTTATTCGAGCAAATCCATAAGACCACACTTAATAAATAAAAAAAATCATTTTAAATCAAGATGAAATTCGGTTCCTGCTTGCGCGCTAGCGACAAGGCTTACCTTTTCTTTGGAGCGTGCAAATAAAAACGAAACTAAACGAATGACATTCTTTTGGCGCACAGGAAATCCTTAAAAATCTTTCGCCTCGCCGCGTTTCGATTTTGTGGTCCGCGGCCCGCGCAATAATTCTCCGTCACAAAGACGAGACACCAGCTAGCAGAAACTTTGCGCGCACAACGCGACAATAGAAGAGAGGCAACGGCGATACCAACTAGAGAGAAACACACGGTGAATGCGCAAGGCAAAGCCGCAGTCTGGCCGCCGCACTCTCGCGCGAAAGCCACTGCGCGCGTTCTCGACACTGTAGGTGAGAATAAGCGAGATATAGGGAGCTATAAATTTAGTCTCCCGATGACAGTCGCGTGGACTCCCTCCTGGGTTCGCGCATTTCAGGGTGTGCTCCGATGCACTTCGCGCGTCTGCAGGTTTCCGATCCATTTTATCATCGGTCAGAAGGCCATTCGCCAGGTCGTGAATCGTTGAAAGCGCGTTCGTCAATTCGATGGGAAGCCCGATTATAGGCAAGTTTTGTGAGAGATTGGTTGATTTTTGGCTTACATCTGATTTCTACCGGGACACCAATATACATATCGGTTAGTCTTTTAATTAGAAGTCCGTTGAGTTTTATCAAGTTAGTTTTGGTCTATTATATGTTCCTGAATATCTACTAAATTAAAAGTAAATAACGCTTTGCTCTCAGATGCAACACGATGCTAACGCTATAGTATCATTATTAAACGCTAGCCGGGTGACAAGAAGACGTTGGGGCTCTTGCAAAGTAAAATCATTTTTATAATTATAGAGGGAAAAGTAGACGGCAACTTTTCGGGACGTGCTTTCATTATTTTATGCTAATTGCGACGAAAAGGTTGTGTAATTTTTTTGAAGAGACGTTACTGTCAGTGCAGATCTGTAGAGAAATCTACATTAGAGTGATGAAAGTAATGCTTTTTCTATTTAATGCTTTTATAAAATTAAAATAATTTAGACTGCAATGTCATTATCAAAATGCGTAAAATGTTTAAATATTATTTTTGTAGTTTTAATATACTAATAAATCATTTAAAAGTATAATTAACGTCTAAAAAATATTTTATTGTCAATATATGTTACAAAAAAAAAATAATAGAATGTAAATATACAGGATGAGTCATTGTAATGTACCAGGCCAAATATTTCCTAAGATACGCTACCTATGAAAAAACGTTTTGACAAACGTTGTCATGGACTGTAGGGGTTATCTATCTGTAATAATGGCCTTGACCTTGAGACTAATTTTCAAAATCATTTGAAGGTGAAGGTCATTTTATAAAATGGGAATACCTATTTTTGATACCGGATTCGGAAAGAGCGGGAAATTTTACGTCTGATATGATATTTCCAAATTTTACTTAGTGACCTTGAGAAGGTCATTACAAGGTGAAATGCTAAAAATATCTATGGTAGCAATCTGTTTGACTTTTCTGATTGAATAATCGTAGTAAAGGTACCTTTATGAAACATATAAAGCTGAAATTTTATTGCGAACTCAAAAATGTTTACCTTAACGTCATTTTCAAGGTCATTTTTGAAGGTCATTAAAAAAACAATTTGAAAATATCATTTCAGACGTAAAATTTTCCGCTCTTTCCGAATCCGGTGTCAAAAATAGATATTTTCATTTTATAAAATGACCTTATCCTTCAAATGACTTTGAAAATTGGTCCCAAAGTCAAGGCCATTATTACAGATAGATGATCCCCACAGTCCATGATAACTTTTGCCTAAAACGATTTTTCATGGGTAGCGTATCTTAGGAAATATTTGGCCTGGTACATTAAAATGACATAGCATATTTGAAACGCACTTGTAACGTAACGCATTTCCTAAGCGGGCAATGAAATACACTACTTTAAACTTCTATCGGTTAAACGCATAATTGAGTTTTAAGAGTTTCGTCGAGATGCCACCGTCTTAGGTAGTACGCTTGGATATTCAACTTTAATTTATATGGAAGTTGCTTCTAGATTGCAAGCTACAAATTTTATTTGACTAAAATTGCAGAGCATAGCTAGAAACATATTAAACTATCTATTATTAAAATAACGTCTTATTTAAAAATAATTATTGAATACATATTTTGTATTTAAAAATAAAAAACGTCCAAGTGTTATTTAAAACTGGTTATTATTTTAAAAGCTTTTTGCTATTTAATTATGAATAGTTTCAAAACAAACGTATTCCTAAAACACATTTATGCGTTCGTCGAAAACATTTAGTTTTGATCTCCCGAAGTTTTGATGAAACACAGACATCACAGTTGGAAATGCTTATTGACTTTTTTTTTGTATGCGTCACAATACGGTGACTGTAATGAGTTTCTGCTATTTGACTTTTGCGCCATTATTTTTCAGTTGCTCATATCTACAGTTCACGGAACAGAACGTCCACCAATCCAATATTCGAATGCGAATTCCTATCGCAAATGAAAAGCAAATAAGCGCGCGATTAGCGTACGTGCCCTGCTCACTCAATGTTGTCTTTACCTATTTTGATCGAGTGAGCTGAGTCTGGCGCGTATTATCAACCAACGTTTCCGCTGCATAATCCTCTATCCACCGGATAATGATAAATTACAAAATAAGATTACCTACGTGAGCTAGTAAGCAACTTATTGAGCTAAATGATTCCTGTCTTTTTAAAATATTACATTATCACATTGGGCAGTTGAATGGATCTTTTGGATACCATAAACTAAATATTGATTTAAAAAATCTCATTTATAATTAATATTTATAAAATTATTAAAATTCATCGTTATTGCAAAACTGCTATTTATATTTAAAAAATTTTTTTTTCATTTCATATTATGTGACGTTCAAAGTAATTTCATTTTATTTAATGTTTTTGTTGTTATTTCTTATACGACAAGAAAAATAATTTAGAGTGGCGTTTATAATTGAAGGAAAATTCACAGAAATTATAAAAATTACAGAGTGCTATGCAATATTATCGCAAATCAATGTGCGAAATCGGTCTTTATAAAATATTTACAACAATTAATTATATTTAAAACGCAAAAAGAATAAGTCCAATTTAACTGGTTCTTGAGAAAATACAGTAGTACATCTAACATTTAATTCCAAAAATCAAAATACACATTTACGTAAATAGTGTTTGGTTAATACAGAATGTAAGGATAAATGTAAGTACAATTTAAAATTACGAAAATATTAGATCTTTCTTAGTTAAAAAAGAAAATATTTTTCAAAATGAATTTGGCTCATCTTTGTATCGAGCCCTCCATTTAACAGCTCAATAATTATTAATCATAAATTTATTTTGATTAAGAATAATAATTTTTTAAGAATATACAAATGAAGTTATTTCTTGTTTGTTGTATCTAATATTAGAACAAAGTATGATTTTATCATTTTTATAAATCTTTAATCTTTGTACAGTTTATTTAATTTAGATCTACTTCTCAAATAAACATTACAGAATAATCCAGTACGATGAATCATCAAATCGAATTAAATCAATCCTCACTAATTCAAACGAGCGTCAATTGAAGAGGACTGCGAAGATCTCGTAAAAGAAAGCGCGCGATGGAGTGGGTCAAAGGAAAAGAAAGAAAAAGCAAAGAAAACGAAAGACTCTCTACGTAGTTGTGCCTCTGAACTTTGCTCGGGAATCGATTGCTATGCCCCTTCGAAGAGCGCTCGGTCCATTGTCTGCGAGCGGGAACATCTGGCATATAATGCCTCGCTAAGAGCGCGCTCGCGCGCTTTCTTTAAACTCTTTTCGAGTCTAACCGAGCGCACCGACGCGGCGAAACTTTCTCCAGTTTCAACGAGAACGGACGAACTTAGCGCTACAAAATTTAGTAATCTCCTTCACGTGCATCGAAGAGGTAAACCTGTCGAGTCGGCAATCTTCCTTGGCACTGGCTTTAATCAAGATATACTCCGCAGGTAGTAGGATCCACTCTCGTCTGTTTGTCCTCGTCGAAGGACTCGGCTATGAAGGCATCCCTTGCCACTATGATTTCTGGACTTTTTGATGGCTTTCTACATGTTTGAAGTCCTTGGAGATGTATTTCAGGTCAGTTTCGACTAATTTCAGTAGTAACTACTGCGAATGGTCAGACGCGGAATGGAAGGCGTAATTGAAAATGTTCGCGTTATTAAATGTCACTGACTTTTGCCCGTAATTCATGCCCAGAGACACTTATTACCGCAACATTGTAGTCCATAAGAGAATATATTGGATACCAGTTATGTATTATTTATTAAAACATCGAATTCGAAATATATAAATAAAAATGTTGTTAATGTTTTAAAACTGTAAAGCTCAATTAAGTTTTCTACACGCTATTTTAAAAGTTATCTAAAATTTTAAGTAAATCGACGAATTTGTTCAAGAGAAAAGTTTAAAAAATAATATTACAGAAACAATAGATAACAATAAAGAAAAAGATCATACAAACCCTTTTGCACAAAAGTTAAAATTATCGAGCTGAAAAGTTAGAAAAACGAAATTTCAAAAACCAGAGAATGCACTCTCTTAAAGTAACTCCAATCAAGGATACCGACACAATCAACGACAACAATGATCAAAGTACAAGCCGAACGACCTAAACTACAAAGTAATCTGATTCCCAGAAGACTGAGCAGCGATACTTGCTGCACTAGCGCACGTTGCGTGTCTCTGCAAACAGAAGTCAATCGAGCGTGCACTAGCCGCGCGCACATAACGCTGCTGCAATCGGTGCTCGCCCAAACCTATTCCCTTGGCCGTACGCGCGCTTATAGGTATATGAGCCCGCGCGCGCATACATCGTGCGCGACTGTTCGAGCATAGAGAGGAGGATATAGGCAAGCCGCGCGGCCGAGCGCAGGGAAGGAATCCCGGGCGAGCTTATTTCTAATATCGTCGCGGTAAATCCGGGCCGCATAAAAGTCACAGATTTCCCCGGAGGAAAGTTCGGAGTAGAGCTCGGGTGGACCGCCGAAATCGCTCTGAATTTCGAGCTACACCGCTCGCGCTTCTACGCGCAGTGCGAAAATCCAGCAAGAATCTGGGGTACAGTGAACTTTCGCTATTCCGGCTAGTCCGAAAAAAGGCGCAAGAGCGAGCAGGCGGGGGCGAGGGCGGGATGAAGAGCAAAAGAGAGTGGGAGAGGGGAGAGAAGAGTGCAGGACAAAAGTATAAAAGCGCGAAGCCAGCAGTGCTTATATGTATATACGGTCAGTGGACGCGTTGCGCGCGCGGCCGGCAGACAGAGGAGCGTAGCATTAGTTAATTAGGTTGGGCAGGAGGCGTGACGTCGTAATTATTGCGACGTAACGTAGTCAGGCCAGCTCCTGCCAGGCTACCTGCCCGCCTGCCACGACAAAGTTATTAATTGCTTCCTACCATTCTAGCCTCGACTCTGCGCGCGCGAAACTTGCCCTCACCCTACAGCTCCCCACCTCGGCAGCCGCCGCTGCTACCCTTCTGCAGCCACGTATACTCCTACTGCTCCGCGCTGCAGCCTGGACGGTTCGCGTTGCACGTGCGAGTGGCGAATGCCAGAACGAAATGCGCACGCGTGCCTGCTTACGCGTGCGTTCATTTTATAGCGTTTAATTAAATACTTCGTTTGAACGTGAAATTTAATCGTGCCGGCTTTTGAGAGAGCTTGCATGATGACGTATATTTTTTTATTTTATTTTTTTTTCTTTAATTGCAAATGCGCGAATTATGTTAAATGGTGAAGTGGGAAGTGCACGTGACGAGCGTGCTGTTGTTGAGGTTGGTCAAGGGCATCTATCAATATCTGGCTTTTGAGTGGGCTTGAGATTCAAAAGAGTTATGAAAACTTTTTTAATTAGGTTGTTTCTAGTGTACCTTTTATCTTTTTATTTTCAGGGATTTCGGTATTCACTACAGCTTTGTTTTTATTTCTAATTTTACTTTGATATTTATGATTGACGTAATTGGACATTTTTTTTATGATACAGAAAATGTTTAAATATAATTACTTATAAAAATGCCATATAAAAATTATATATTAGATATTTTTGCTAAAATTATACAAGACTACGATTAAAAAAGGCATTTCCTACGAATTCATAAAGCGATTACGTGCACGCTAATGAATGCACATTCGCAAACACGTGACTCTAAGAAATGTCGATGCACGCTATGAGCGAGGAATTGCTCTCTTCTCCGTTCTGCTCTATATCTGCGTATATGTATAATGACCAAGATGCCTCTCTCAGAGAGAGAAAGAGAGAGAGAGAGAGAGAGAGGGGCCAGCGCATACTCGTCTAATAGCCATTGCTATTCGTCATTGCGTCCTATTATGGCTAAATACCTCGATAATGGACTCTCGTTGCTGGTTCTCCGGCAGCTATTTGCCCGCGAGCTATGTGTGCCTTGCCTAAAAGATATATACCGGTCGAGATGCGGAGGGGTTGTATGTACGTGTGTGGGTGGGTGTGTGTGTGTGTGTGTGTGAGAGAGAGGGAGAGAGAACGATATTGCATGCGCGAAGGATTCTATCAAGCCTCCAATATCCCCATAGATCCCGAATGAGCGCTGCACGAGAGCCAGAGCGAGGAATTGATGCAAAGAGCTTGCTGGACGATTGATCTGATTTTGCGGTGTGCGTTTGTACACACGCGGTTAAAACTAATTGATTGTTCGTATTTCGTTTGATATTGGATGTGCAATTTTCGGGGTGAAAATTTATTTTCACCCCGAATCCATCGCTGCACCGTTTCATTTGATATCATTGAGTATTCATTAATACGATTACTTGTTCAATCGGCAGCAATCTTGACCGTCAAATTGGATTTTATCCATTCAATCAGTCAATAACTAGTTAACCGTGTAATCAATAAAACTATCAGCTTGAAAATGATTAGTCAAGCTAATATAATGCATATTGTAATATTTCATTTTTTAAAGTGGACAATTTTTTAGTATGAAATATGTTTGAAAAGACACAAGGAAACCTTAAAGTAGACGTAAAAGCGTTATAGTTATATAAACACTTACAAAATTTACTTCTCATTTTTTAATTTTAAAAACAAATAATTGTATGTTCCATTCTTGTTTTTGACTAACAAAAAAAAGTGACGATGAGATATTATTTAAAATTTAAAAATTAGGTTAAATACCATTAATTTAACTTAAAATACGTTAATAATACCAAAAATAATGATGATGATTGAAATATTTAATAAGGTTGAATTAACAATATTTATACTCTCGAATAAATTTATTTAATTTTTTTAACGATCATTCTGAACGTCCAACAGAAATAAACCCGCCTTCCACCCTTAATAACTCACTTTATTAATATTTAATACATCTCGTTAAAGAATTCCAAAAGTCCCCTTAATATCGCTTCAAACACATCACACAATTGAAATCTCGCTTACCACGCTATATAGACGACGCATTTTAAAAGAGCCAATCGCGCGAACGGATACTTTAGTCAAACTTCTCTGGGGAGGCATGAACGATGAAGGGAATAAGTGCGCTAAAGGAGGTAAGAGCGCGCACGTGCATAACTTTAAACCGGCATAAAAAAAAAAACAAAATATGATAATGCTCTTACGACCGAGCGCGCTGGCAAGCGAGGCAGCGATAGCTGCCTGGCAGGTAATTGCAGCATCAATGGCAAGAAGGCGGAGATATTGCCATTAAAGCGCGATTTTCAAGCCTCGTAAAAAGAGCGCCGGGGCTTTTTGCAAGTTGTCGTTCCGTACGCTTTGTTTCTTTCCTTCAATATCTCGAGCTTTTTACCTCTTCCATCATCGATTTTTTTTCATTTTTTTATTATTTTATCAAACTTATTGATAAAAATAGTACATGTGATACGTTGAAGATCAGATTGCAGTATAAAAGAAAGGGTTCGTCAAATATTAAACAATAAAATCTCAAAATATATTTATGGATATTTTAATTGTTACGTATGTTAAGTGTTTAAAATATTATACTGCAAACTCCAAGATGTACTTCTTATGTTACTGTTGGCCATTTTCAAATACCAAAATTCAAGTCACTTGATCTTTGTCTTAAAATAGAAACCTAATTTATACAGTAACAAATTTCCACAAAATGTACCTATTGCAAATTATTTCTTCCATTTTCCCTCTATCTATATTAGAAAATCCACGAAAATCCCTGACAGTAATTACTATTTTTAATTATTTAGCTTAAAAAAGAAACAATAAAATCCAAGCCGCCCTTTATCCTAAGTCCCGGCTCGTCTACGCGCAGTTACACCAACGCCTCACGCACCAGGAACGTGCGCTTATCTTCGTTTTTATTACGGTATGTGCGGCAGCTCACTAATACCCGCCGCCCGCAGTTACACGTACACCTAAGACACAATTTCCATCCCTATGCCTAGCAAGAAAGCTCCCAGTCGCGCGTGCGCAAGAAAGGAGGCTGCCTTGCGCGAAGAAGCTGAGGCAAGTTCCGCGATTTCCAGAGCTCGCTCTCTCTCGCGCGATATTAAAGCTCGATCGGGATATTAGTATGCCAGTCGCGCGCGAAGCCGCCTTTGAGAAAATGCATGCGACGCGACGCTTATCGCGTATCGGCGGCACAAGCCGCGCGGGGCGTTTAGTATTTAGCTGCTAGCGAGGCGAATCTTTAGCGCTCGTCGCTAATCTACGCGTCCGCGTTAATTTGCAAAATGGGTGAGCAAAGACGACGGTTATTTCGCTGAATCGATTGTCATGAGAAAAAATTGGGTCGGTAGGTTTTCTGCTTTGTTTGAACTCTTGGATGAATGGAGCGGAAAGTATAATTTTTTGAGACGAAAGTTTTATTATCAAGAATTCGAATTCGTATGGTAATTTTTTCATTAACTTTAAAATAATTGTTTTAACATTTTTAAAAAATATATGTGAAACTTAGTGATAAGGCAGTTGTAATTTCAAATTTTTCATATCTCATAACATTCGTTATAATTTATCACATGAGTAGCTTACCAATTAAGCAAAAATTATTTAAAAAAGGCTCATTAGTATCATTTTTCGAAGTACATAAATGAATTATAGTATACAATTTCTCTGTAAAGGCAGTAAAAAGCATATATTAAAGCCACGAATATACCTGTCGGTCATCCATAAATTCGCTCTTATCGTCCAGAGAGACGTGAAAAAAGCGCATCCCCGATTTTTGTCAATCAACATTAACCTTTTACGCTCGGGCTCGCGAGTGTCACAAAACGCGCCTGGCCGAATTCATGCTTTTGACATTTATAACGCCAGTGCCAAATTCACAATATTTTCGCAACGTTAATTGACTTCGGTCATACGGCGACGCATGGGCGCGGCCAGGCGCAACTCGAATTTATCGCGCCATCGCTCAGCTGGGACATTGTATATACTGTAGCCGGGGCGCGCGTCAAGTTGCAGCGGCCGCGAACTCGTCGCCGCGGCTCATTAATGGCGCGCTCTTTCGTCCTCGCGGTGTTATATACAGCGCTTCGGCGGAGGGGGTGGAGAGGAGCTCGGTTGTCGATTGCCAGGAACGAGAATTTTCATTAAGCCAGGCGCTACGTTGCGTGGTTAACCGGTGCACGTATGTACATAACGGGCGGATCGAGCGTGGCATTTTTTTCGCTGGTAAACGAGGGAATGCGTGAAGGGAATGTGCACACGGCTGTCAAGGAAAAACGGCAGAGGACGAAATTATATGGCGATTAAATGTTGGGAGATTCTTTTGGAGGGGAAATACGAGGACAGTTTGTATCTTTTTAGAGAGGATCAACATTGATTTAGTTGTGATAGTTTATTAAAGTAAGTGACAGATTAATGGAAAGTTATTTATGCACTTTTGTGTACCTTTTAATGGGATTGTTTATTTAGTGAAAAATGTAAGCTTCGCATACATTTAAATGTATTTTTAATGTTTATTAAGATTGCAATTAACGTTTCCTTGCATTTATTCACATGTTTCCACCCATCTTTTATAACGTGAATGACAATGTTGCATTAACTTCCTTATATTTAATATTTAAAAGTATTAAGACGATTGTCATTCTCATAAAAAGAAAGTCATTTTAAAAATTAATAATAAATGACCTGTCGATAAATCAGAGTTATTTTATGGTAAAGCTTAATAAAATTAGGATTATTAAAAATCAAAATCTGATGATAAATAATTAAAAATTATTGCTTTCTACTTATAATATTTTCTTTATTAACGTAATGATTTTATTTAATTATATTTAATATTATTATATTTAAACGTTTTTATTGTCTTTATATGCACATGAGGCAATTTAGTGAAACATATAGATTGAAAATTAATTTTTAATTGTGTGATTATAAGCGTAATAATATTTGCACATTTTGCTTATATTCTTGCGAATTATTATTATAAATCTTTGTGAAAAAATTAAATTTAATTAATCTTTATTAAACTACTATTTGAGATTACGATAATTAATTTTTCAGAAAAAGTAGGTACACTCTCGTAGTATTTCTTTTAGAAAAAGTAAGTAAACTTATTTCTTTCGCACGCCTACTTTTGCATTTTATTCGTGATTAACAGACTGCTTCAATATAGCTGAAAGAACGGAAAAAGTGAAGTGAAAAAAGTTTCGAAAGTAAACGAACCGTCTTTGACTTTGTAACTTAGTGTATACTGTATGATTTAGGTTCATAGGGTTAAAATAGGTCGATATTAAAATATTTTATGCTTGGAAAAAAGTATTACGAAATTGCAGTAAAGTGAATCAATAGTTTGAAAGTCTAGAGTTTCTTGTTTGTAAACTTTTATTAATTGTGGGACGATTTGTCTTCTTCAAATTATTGAATTACGACTGTCAGAAGCAAAATACGATTTCTTGAGAAAGTAATTTTTTAAAAGCTTTACATTTTACAGAAAACTTTTTCACGTAATTCTGTCTTAACGTTTTTCAATACACCGAAAAAAGTTTATCTCTTTCCATAAAAAAATGCTTGCTTTTATTTCATCCTATCCAGAACTAATATCGCTTTTCACTTTGTCGTTACAACGAGATCGTCTATACACCGGTAGTATAATGCAAACGTTAAAGAGAGAGAGAGAGAGAGAGAGAGAGTTGCTCGTTTTCTGGAATCGTGAGTGGTCGGCGTGAGCGAAATAGCAGTACAAACGATGCCTGTGCGTCGGAAAATCGGATTGATGTCGCGGAAACCGTAAACAAACGCGCAAGCGATTGCCGAATAAATAGGCGAAATGGACCATTATTAGCGGGATAGTTACCTGCGACGTACGGGGAAGAGCTGGGAGGAGTACAATTAATTTTGCACTTTCAATGAATTTCTAAGCGAGCACAGTTGTGTTGAAGATACAATGTTCTACATTGCTGTGGTGAAAGTTAGAACTAAGGAACGTGTATTATAAAAGTAATGCTACGATATAAAATGTAATAAGAAGTAATAAAAAGGTGTTTTCATTTCTATTAAAATTATGTATATACTTAATAAAATATTATTTAGCACCAGATTAAAAAAGAAGAAACCACTGTCAATTCATTAACACATAGCTTTTTAAAAATCAATATAAAAATTGTAAATAAAATAGTTTAAAGAAAAATTATTATTATTATTATTATTAATTTAACAAATAAAAGATTTTACCAAATTTAATTATTAAAATTTTAAATTGTTTCATAAAGAATGTATGAGAACTATGGTAAAAATTAAAAAAACACCAAGTAATTTTACGCTCGTTTCTTACTATTATAATTAATTATTACATTAAAAATAACGGTTGTAAAATTACAAAGGATTAAAAATTATTTTAAAGAAAATTTTTATCAACAAGAAATTATTGATGAATTTAATGATAAGATTATTAACCTCGAGACTTCTACGCGAAAAATTGCACGGATTTAATAAGATCCTTATTAATTATTTTGTGAAAATAGTACGGACACTGACTCTATCTGCTTGGTTTCAGAAACTGGAGATAATCGCCATGTGTTCACATAGATATGCTTTTTTTCTTGCTTTGCCTAAAACTGCCCAGGATCGCAACTGTCGTCGGCGTAGTAGTAATGGCCCATAGGTGTGGCAATAGAAAGGTGCGGGCTCACAGCCTCCTCACAGTAGATGATGTCTCGGTACGGTTCGGCGTAGCTTGCAAAACTGAGTCCCTGAGCTGGCGTTCTTCCCGCAGGACTAAAGTCGGGAAGGTTTGCTTCCTATGCGGTCCCCAAGCGAACGAGAACGAGATCTGAGATGTGGCTAAATACTTTCTTACTTTGCACGGCGAAATACGCTCAGTCGCGCTGGATAAGTGCGATCAGCGTGCAATTTAAATAACGTTACATACTATTTAGAAATAGTTGGGAGTATAATGTTAACGATTTATTTTGAGGTGTTGTGATATTTATTAATAAATTAAAATTACTGATCACACATACGGTTTTATGAAAATCAAAAGCACTTTATTAAAATTAGAACGAGTTCCGTTACAACTAAAGACGTGGATTTTAACATTCATTAACTGTTATTCAAATAATTTAATAGACACTTTCCAATTATGTCTCTTTCCAATACTAACGCTTTTCTATAACGACGCTATTTGAATTTAATTTACGCTTACTCAATCCAACGTTTACGGAGCGAGCTGCGATGCGAGCGAGCCCGCCGCCTACGCCGAAGAGAGGTCCTCTCGCACGTGCCGCGAGTTTTGTCTACGCGCGTAATGCTTAGTTTTAGCATGTCGTAGAGTGGGCCACTTCCGGACAAAAGCGCGGGCCATTTAACAATAAGGAGACAAGGTTTATTTTCATATGTTTTGATTGTAATGAATTAATGCAGCTAACTGACATGTAATTGTAAAGGACAAAAAACGTCCTGAATCCTTTATTTATAAAATTATTACCTTCGAAAACATTATTACTAGATGATTGAAAAGTACGAAAAATAAAAATTAAATCATTAAATGAACACAATATTGTAAATAAGTATATAAAATACTTCCACAAACAATAAAATAAAATATCCAATTACATCCATCATATTTACTTGATACCCTATAAATACTTTTATTTGGTAAAGTACAGTTCTATCGATACAGGTTATGGCTTTGTAGAATAGCTGATGGAAGCCAAAATACAACGTATGAACAATACCGCAATGAAAGTGGATTGTAACGTCTACGATATATTGCACATAAAATTATTACAACGCATTTGTGTACAAGTAAATAGTGATTTACTTTATTACCTATGGGAGATTCAATTCTAAACATTGATAGTTATGTTTTTAATTTTTGATATAAATGATCTATATGGATTTAATTGTTCGTTGATTATCTAAAAGTAAAAGAAAAAAGAAAAATAGTAAAGAAAAATATACATTGATTTTACTATTAAAATTAATAATTCGAATTCACCCAAACTTTCAGAATATTATCTCACAAATCGTGATAGTTGATTTAATGTTATACACTCAATTTTCCTGAAAGCAGTAATTTCTATTCTCTAAGATGACGAATACGTCAAAGGCCACTGGACGTTCAAGTGCGTCGCGAATTTCACTTATTGCGTCGAGACATTCTAACGTCAAAGAAGAATTTTATGCAGCGCGTCGCAAACAACTCCCGAGAGCCAGCGAAACGCAGCTATGCGAAAATAAGCAAACGCGAAAGCGAACATAGACTTATCGAGCAGAATTTCTCGCATACGAGCGAAAAGTCTCTGAGATAAAGGAAGCCGTATCAAGCGATGTCTTTCCCTCATCTTTGTCGGCGTGCAAGCTTCGAACTCGCTGCCGACATTCCTCCCAAGGCATTCGCTAATAAAAGCAGAAGTTCGATAGGGGGATTAGCGTGTAAGGCAGCCAAAGTAAAGCGAAATGGAAACTTCTCGAATCGTATATTTCGCACCTGCGTAAATGATAAAGCGCCGCGCAGTCTACTCCGCCCTCGGGAGAAAAATAATACGCGGCTCGTATCGCGTGCCGGTTGAACCAATAGGCCTGCTGGCAGCTGTTATGGCCCTACGTTTATAAGGGAGTAGGGAGATAGGCAGCCCGGCATTCTGATATGAAATTCGATAACCCAGCGATACGCACCGGATGCGTAGTCATTTTCCTCGGCGGGAAACGCAGTTGGCTAGCGTGGGCAGGGCTATCGTGCATGTCGGAACACGCGCATGGGAGGGAGCCATGTGGTGAGAGATGCAAGAGGGATGCAGGAAAGAGTATATTTGATTTTGAATGATGGACCGTCTAAGCTTGTCGTATATTGTATTTTTGTGATACCCTGCGTTTCTTTCGAAAAGAGAATTTAGTACCCACTAATTCTTTTCATGGTGAGTTTTATCGAAGTGCAGTAGAATTTAAATTACACATTTATAAATTTTAGTTTGTAAAATATTCTCGCGAATTAAATTAGATTCAAAAGTAATTGAAGGACTCATGCATATTCAACAGACCAATTTTGGATGAGTTCAGAATTCAAAATAATTATTTAGATTAAATTAAAAAAAAATCAAAATTATGTTCGGATTGTTTTTAATTTTCTAAAAAAGAATTAAGAATATAATTTCAAGCCAAAATAATGGATAATATTGATAAATGATTATTTAAAACCACTGTAAAACTACATTCGAGTCCCATTTTGCATAATCATCTAAAGAAGATATACAGAAATAAATATTGGAGTTCTGTATGCTCTTTAAATATGCGCTATATATTTAATTGCATAAAAAGTGTGCAATTGTAGATTTTGAAATAAAGTATCAGTCACTTTATTCAAAACGTAGATAAAATAAAGGTAATAACTTTAACACCTAGTCTTCAATAGTACAATTAGCTGAAGTTTAATTTACACATAAATACAAAAAAGGAAAAATAAAAAAAAATATATCACATAAATGACTAATCTTAATTTTTTTATTTAAGTATCAATTATTATTACCATTATAGAAAGTCGAAGTTAGAAAAGTGTAGCTTTAAGTATGTCAAAAAATGCTGTTGAAATATATAAAATAGCATAAAAAATATATAGGGCATTGATCAAAAGTTTAAAGCACCCTTATAGAAGCGAAAATAAATCTGAACTTTATAACAACGTAACTTTGTGAAAAATGTGCTTAAACATTTCATAAAATATTATAAAGCAGCGCTCTAAATATGTTGAATAAAACTTATTGAATATAACTTTATTTCTTTTAACCATACAATAATATTATGTTTATTATGTATTCATATCAATACTAATTGTAGTTTTACAAAGTACTTTAACTATAAATAAAAGAACAAAGCTGAAGGTAATATTTTAATCTCTTTTAAAGTAAATATAAAACAATTTCATTATAATAATCTTTAAAGAGACTAAAAAATTTATTTTTCATCTACAAAAATCTTTCAAGAAACAATTGTTGCAGTCATTTTTGAGTTTTTCGAGAAACGTGTGATATTTGACGATTACTCAGTCTGCGACTAAAAGTCTAAATGGTAAGCCGCTTTACAACAAGAGAGTAAAACGTGAAGTAAAGCGACGGTGACTGTAAGCGTCTAAGCTAAATAACGTTTCTATTGGTATAAGCACTCAACTTGTCAGATAATCGTTTGTTAAAATAGATTCACTCGAAATCGTTTTGTTATTTCAATAGCTAATGTGTATTTTTTACTGATAAAAAATAAGTACAAAGTAAAATAAAATAAATTTAAATTTCTTTTGTTAAAATTAATAATATTATAGACATAGATATTGTATTTTAGAATATAAGAAGAAGAATTTTTTTTTAAATATTTAGGAATTATTATTCAGTTAACATGTGAAAATGTCTGTAAGAATGTAAGGTAAAGATTACATTTATCATTTTTTACCGTTTTATTGATTTTTTATGTTGTTTTTTTTGCATCAAGATAAAAATACATTTTATGATTTAACAAAAAATTTATATTTATAAAAATTTATAAAAAAAAATCATTATAAATGAGGTCTTAAGAACATATTGCTTATTACAACTTTATCTCGTGGTATTCCACTTAAAATGTTTATCGAAGGTTTCCGATATCCTTTTAACATTATGCAGCACCAACTAATAATTCATTAAAAGATTAACTTCCCGTCAAACTGTAATTTTGCATACATTTTCGTTAAGTCTCTGATCGAGATTGGAAGAAATGTACAATCACACAAACACATATATTCACGCACACACACGGTATACAATATATGTGCGCACACAGATCAGAAAAAAGGACAAGGAAAAAAAAACAACATAAGCACAGAATCGTAAAAAAGAAGGCAGTGTTCCAGGTCGTAAAGCCTTGGTGTGCTCGCTCGCGCGCTCGAAAACAAAGCTCGAGCCGAGCTGTGCGCGGAGCGAGCAGAAGAGAAAAGAGGCAGCCAGCGACGAATGCACACGCGACGACTTCGTGATGTCGAACGATATTGTTTGCGCGCGCGCCACCCCGAACAGGTACGTATATGTGAGCGTGCCCGTTCGTTATGAAGAAAGATTTTGCTGTTCATGCCAAAAGAAAGTTTTCTGTTAAAAGTATAAATTAATGATATTTTCGTAGTTGGCAGTCTGTTTGATGGAAAATGACAGAAAGAATTGTTAAATTGTTGAATAATTTTTGCCGAAGTATATTTACAAAATATATTTTTCTATACGAAACTTTTTTCTACCCTGTTTTCAAACACCTCGACGTAAAAATCAATATCAATCAGAACGTTTCTCTCTGGAAGCTTTAAAACTACAATCCCCATGTATTTTCCCGAGTCGAGAAAAAATATCCGACTAGGGCAAAGTCTCTTTCTCTCTCTCCCGCAAGCAGTACTCTCGCAGGCAAACCTTCCTAAATGCCTCTCCCTGGAACGTCGTAAAGATCAGACTAAACATTCCCACGTGGAGTAGCGAAATTTCCTCTCTCGCAGCCGTGGCCGGGAAAACTCTTCCGCGCATTACTGCATTAGAACGGGAATAGCCATTCTCCCCCTCATTGTTGATTCGAATTCCAAATGCCTCGATCCACGAGCGCGCGCTATGCATCGAAGAGCGCCTGCGCCGTCCGTCTTCAGGGCCTTTAACTGCACCCAGCGGGCCTCCATCCTTCCTTCTCACGTCTCTCCTTCGGCCGCCCGGCCACGTAGATATATATCCGGCTTATTCTAATGCAACTTCCAGCCGCGCATCCTGGTGTGCGCGGCTGTGTATCTTCGAGGGTGCGCAGCGGCCGCGAATGCATAACGTATGAGATCGCGGACCCCTGATGCTCACGTACTTGAGCGCACTGTGCTCGAATTTTTCGTATGTTTCCTTGATTTCCAACTCGCGCTGCTGGGATGATATTTAGAGTGGGGTGAAAACGACGAGCTTGTCAATTTACCCTGAATTTAAGTAGATATAGATACAGATATATGTATGCTAGTAGGGCTCCGCCCCCTACTCGCTCTGCTCGTCAACCCCCCCCCCCATTACACCGTAAATAATCTAAATTTGTCATAATCAATTTTTACACATTAGATTTGTACATTACACTTACTTTTATTTATCTAAAGCTTTTGAAAAATTGAAAATTGTATTTTGAAATTTCACTTCCATTGATTTTAAACCTTTGCTTTCCCAAAAAATTTTATGAAATTTCAATATTAATTTTATTTTTATTATTTATTTTGTTTTAAATTGTTCATTAATAGTAAATAGCCACAAAATGGTTTAATAAATAAGTAATCTATACACTAACTTACATAAATACAAAGAACAGTTCTAATTCAGGTTATTTTAATAAAATATGCATAAACCAAACTTAATTTTCATCCAGTTACAGATTTATCAACAAAGATCCACACAAATCTGAGAAATATTTTTCACACAAATCCTCTGCCAAGTGTGAGATCTTGGAGCCGATACATGACCAATAATTCGTCCGTATCTAATCCGCTGGGTGAAAGTGACAGATTGACCTTTCCTCGGTTCTCCGCTTTTCGAGTTCATCCTCAAGACTTTTATTGATGATGATCCATACGTATGTATACTCCAGTGAAGTTTTGTATTACCGTTTCTCTCTCTCTCTCTCTCTCTCTCTCTCTATGTAAGAGGTCGAACTATCTTAGCTTTACGATCAATACGCGTCCGTAGTAAGGATCACGTTGGCTCATAAGCACTAAGGTAATGATGGTATCTCGTCCAAAATGTGCGTCTGAGCTGACCACTGTTGGCAGAAACGACTTGACCAGTGCACCACGCGATCTAGGAGAGATCGATAATTTCGGCTACTCACCAAATCATTGATGCATGCCGTAAATAGAGTGTGAGAACCACTCCTTCAACTCCAGGAGAGTGCCTTAGAATGTACGGCGATGTAACAGATATGATCATGAGAGGTGTAGTTACAAAGATATGGCTGATTTCAATTAGGATTGGATACTTGGCGACAGGCGTGATGTGTGTTACGCTAAGAAGAAAGTTTGTTGTCTCACTGTGATGATTGAACTTTAATGTATATGGTATTGCTCAACGTAACGCTAGAAAGTTTATCGTCCTTTTCAAAATCACTATAAATTCTGCTTGGACATCAACCTGAGGCAATATTACAAAATTTCAGTCCGGTGTTATCTTACCTCAACTCCCCTTATTTTGAATCATTTAATAAACCTTTTACCGTGATAGTCATCCAGTATCAGCAGTAGATACAAAGAACATGCAGAAAGAAAGAGAAAGTACAATAATAAGACAGCAAGAAAGCAGAAAGAGAAGAACGAGAGCGCTCGAACTGGATGAGCTACTAAAAACATGGTGCAGATCAAGATAGAGACAAAGAAACAAGAGCTGGAATGTACATAAAAAAAGGAGCATAGTAGTAAGATAGATACAGACTGAGTGAGAGAGAGAGAGAGAGGGGGGGGGAGAGAGACCGTGGAAGTGGAAAGCGTACAGATCGTAGAAAAAAGGAAACAGCATGCATAATATAGCTGGTGGTGTTACGTACATATAGTGCAAGCCGTGTGATCCACCGCTTCCCTTTTGCGAAGAGAGCTATATAGCAGGCCACCCCTCGGGCGAGACTAAGTCATCGGTCTGGAATACTACTACGCACGAATCCGAGAGGGGTACACGTGTAAGAAAGTGAAAGAGGTACAGGGGGTCGAGACAGATAACGAGAGAGAGAGAGAGAGAGAGAGAGTCGCTTTATTATCGTGGACTGACGAGACTTTTGTGGTGGCTAGCCATCGAGCTTGGCAAAGACCGACCCAAGCCCTCGGCCGGATAAAAGACGATAAAGAGCGAGCAAGAAAGAGAGAGAGAGAGAGAGAGAGAGAGAGAGAGAGAGAGAGAGAGAGAGAGAGAGAGAGAGAAAGAGAGGGAGAGAAGGGCGCGTTGGATGTAGGCAAGTAACGGAAAGGGATGCCTACCTAGCTATTTCGATATGGCTGTGGAAAATTCAGAGACTGCGCTGCCAGCCTTAAAAATTCATTCAAAAGAGGTTATAGCAATCTTATAAGTTTACACATTTTCCGGAAATATAATGGAGATTCCTTGTTTTTGTAATTTATCGAACATTTTATTTCTCTAATGAAAAATTAAAGATATATCCTAATTATTCTGCAAAAGAGTAAATATATCTCAATTAAAATACATTTTTTGAAATTACGTGACTATTCTCGATTTGTATTGATACTTTAATATTATTAGTTACTACGAGAGAATTCATTATAACTTTACTCAGCTTTTGACTAGAAATCCTTTTAAATTTTCTGCAATCTCAAGTTCGGTGATAAGCAAAGAAAACGAATAGTGCGATAAAAAAAAGAAGGGGAGTAGATTTCACGATAAGACAAATGGTTTCTAGACCCAGTGATAAAGGGATAAAAGGTGGCGGTAGGAACATTTACTCATCTTGTTTGTAAAAAACAGTTAAAAAAATCACATTGAAAGCATTTTTTTAAATTATTTTATATAAACATCAGTGTATAAATTTATCGAATTCGTATTACTATGACAATAAAAATACAAAATTATACTTTCACATAAAACTGTAAAATAATAAAAATACGAAATCATACTTTAATATGACGCATCTTAACTTTTAACATTGGAATTTTTACTTTTGGTGAAAGAACATTTACAATAGATCCTATGTATTCTTTGTAACATGCTCTTTCTACTAAAGAAGAATTTAAAAACTTTAATTGTAAGCTTAAAAAGAAATATTAAATTTAATTGATTAAATAATTTTAATTGAAAACAGAGCACATCACAAACATGCATTATAGGAAGCTTAATTTTTGCTTAACAATAGATAAAAGATGCCTTTTTAGAAACTATAATAAACTTTATTAATATAATTTAACAAATACTGATTAAATGAAATATTACAATCGGTATAAGGTAAATAAAATCATTATTTTTCAATTTTCTCATTAAAATAATTACAGATTAATATACATAAAGTTATTTTGTACAATTGATCAAAAAATATATAAACATTTAACGTTGAGAGAATGCGAAGAATTTTTACAATACAAATAAAAAATCAATCGTTCGACCTAAAGAGATATGAAGAACCATTAATGCACAGCCATTCAACGCGCAGACTGCCATTGAATGCGTAAATACCTTTTCAAATTACTGAATAAATATTCCTCATCGGGCCCACACGCGTGCGTTATTTTGATCTCAGTGCCGAATGCATTATTTGCCCATCCATTGTTGAAAAAATAAAAAACACAATAATAAAGCCATTCGGCCAGTCTGCAAATCGCTAGCGTTCAGCAACTCTAGACTTACCCTCAGCCTCTTTGTCCTATGCGTACGCATGCGTCTGCTCCATTTACTGTGGCAGTGTGGCTGCGCGAAATATTCTTTTTCAATTCACAGCCCGACAGGGTGAATAAGCTCTCCGGGACAAAGTCGCGCGCGTTTGCGCGCCAAAAAGGATGACGGTTCCGCATAAAGCGAACGCGGGTGGCAAGCTGCCAGTTTCGCTGCCTTGCAAGAGCGAGAGAGAGAGAGAGTATCAGTTTCTCGCGCCCCGGCACCTCGCGGAGCGGACCCTTTTTACCTGTGTGCTAGCGCAAGCCTCTGCCTTGCGGGCACTGAGTCTTTTGTGTGTGTATGAGAGAGAGAGATAGAGAGAGAGAAAGAGAGAAAGAGAGATGTGCGCTTGAATAGCAAAGTTTTTAGCGGGGTAATGAATCTGTTACTGGCTCTAATATCTGGGATTAGCGACTGTTTGCTCTGAATTTGCCTGTAATCAATGAATTAATGAAAGATAATATTTAAATTCAATTGAAATTAAGTAAGTTTATAATTTTTCTAAGACACAAGGTATTGCAATCCCATTAGTTTATATTAGAGTCCAATCAAAGAAAAAGAATAGCTGTTATAGATATAAACTTGCAATAATTAAATGTAACCTACATATAATATGTTTTTTGCGTAGTCATTAATACGAAAAATTTTATTTAAATGTATTTTCTACAAAATATGGTTACTAATTTTTATTATTAATTAGTAATATACCTACGCTCAGCCATTAAATTGCCTATGTTGGATTACAATGTAATTAACTGGTTAATATATAAAAATATCTTAAAGTGAAAAATATTTTATTCTCTTTTAGTGAATTTAATTCCATATAGGTCCCACAAATTAATTTTTATATTAATTAAATCGATGTTAATGAGTTAAAACTTCTTAGTATTTAAAATAGGTAAGCAAGAAACTGAAGCAATTTTTACAAACGAAATGTATGTATCCATGAGGGGGGGGGGGGGGTTCCGATCATTAGAATGTTTTTTATTGAAGTTCCACATAGTTAGAAGCTCAAAATGCGAGTTTTACATTTCATAATTCAGAACTGGAGAATCATGAATGTTTATGATTTCGGAAAAACCATTTAAATTTTAACAGCCTATCTTATAATTAGAAAAAAATGTATTCTTATAGTATGTTTCAACTTTTGTCGCTTAAAATTGTTCTTTTTAACAAAAACTACTGTTCCCATTATTTTTACACTTCCTTGCTCATTTACCGCATTCTTCCACAGTCTCTGTCTCTCCCTCAATTTCTTCCTCTTTAATTTCCTCTTTTCTTTTCGACGTCTATGCTAGCGCTACTCGCCTTTCCCAGTATTTCTTTTTCCTACTTCTTTTTTCGCGCTCCTGTGCTCTTCTCCCGCCGGCAGTCGAGGGGTGCGCGCGCGTGCGCATGCAGTTTACGTGCGGGCTACTTTTTTCCTGCACACCCTGGCCCCAGGGCTAAAAAGCCCAAATGTGACGAGTGTATATTCAAGCCTGAGAGCGCAGAACCGTAGTACCGCAGCGCTGAAGCTAAGCAAAAGGAGTGAGCGAGAAGGATAGAAAGGGAGAGAAAGCTAAAGCGAGCGCTGGCCTTTTCATTGTCGTGAGGCGTGTGCGAGTGGGCGGATACGGTGTGCGACTGCCTCGGTAATGGATCCCCGCCGCATTCTCGAAATTAGGTACAGGGATTTACCTTCTCTCTCTCTCTTTCTCGCTCTCTCTCTCTATTTCTCTCTTACTCTAAATTTCTTTCTTTCTCTATTTCTCTCTCTCTCTCTCTCTCTCTCTCTCTATTTCTCTCTCTCTCTCTCCCTCTCTCTCTCTCTCTCTCTCTCTCCCTCCCTCTCTCTCTCTCTCTCTCTCTCTCTCTGCCATGTCCGCTCTTTTTATCCTCTCTTTTGCTTTTCTTTCCCTAGTTTTCTCGAGGGCAGCTCTTTTTCTTAGTTGTTGTGCGCGAGGAAGAAAGGGGAGAGCGAAAAATGAAAAAAGAAAACGGTAGAAGGTTTGCGTTACGAGCTCTTTTTTGAGAGCGGATTATTTCGTTATGGGTCTAATTTCATTTGCTGAAATGATCATAGGAAGCAACTCGGATAGTGTTATTACATTGTTGCCTTGATTTGCACCACGGAAGAATCCCGCCATTATTTTTACAGAGCTTGTAAAGTGAATTTAGAAGAAAAATACTGAATTTAGAGAGATAAGTACGACTGAGGTCATGAATTTAAAGATGTACTCACTTTCAATAAAATTTATTAAGTGTAAAATATTTAACAAGATGTTAATATCAATTATTGCTTGATTTTACGGAATACCAAATAAAAATTTTTTTATAATGAGTAAATTTATTGTTTTTTATTTATACGTATTTAAATTATCATACCCCTGGTAGAAACATTCGCCATTTTTTGTCCAACGGTCGGTCAATTTATAACGACTTGGCCTACCGTTTGGCTATTATTTGGTCAATAAGGCCTCTTATATCGTTACGGATTTCGCCATTCGTTGGTCAGTGCTTATATTATGTATGCGTGCTCTGCGCGCATTGCAGCTAGATGAGACGGGCAAGCAATAGTAAAATGTTATTGTTTTTACTGCGGCATAATCAAAATTGCGGCATAGGCAAGATATTGGCATGCCTGCTTAGCGCCTGCTAAAATTTCACGAAATAAATAATTGACTTTCACACCTGCACTGAAATGTACTATTTACTAATTTTTTTTATACTAAAAATGATATTATTTTAATTTTTTACAAGATCAAATTAGCCCTACTAAAATGTATTCAAAAATATCTTTTTATGATCAAAAAGCACCACAAAGCCGACATCACATAAATGGCCGGACCTATATCGTTCGCTTTTACAAACTCGCGCAGCAAAGGTATAGCATTCATTCCGAAGGCTGAAGGAAAAACTGGGTACTATTGCCTCTGTTTAATAGAGCACTAGGCCGCCGAAAGGAGGATTTTCAGATTACTCGTGGAGTATGCGAATCGCAGATGGATCCTCCATAATCCTCTCTGACTGTAATGATCCCTTTACGACGGTTGCGACGGGCGCACACGCGCAAGCAGAGTCACGCATATTCTGAATGGCACGAAGGGAAAGGGAGTGTGAAACGAAGCTTTGTTGAGGCTTTTCATTTTTTTTCCATCGAAGCTATCGGATCCATTTTACATTCACATTCCTATTACATTCACTCTCCTGTTTTTGACGGGTCTACTTATAAGTATCATTATAATGCAGAATTACAATTCATCTGCAGTTTATTTAATTTAGTTTAAGCGTATAATTCAGTACAGACTCGCTAAGAAGTCCTTGCTAGTATATACATAAAAATGTACGTCTTTTCTGTAACCTCTTATAGGCGAGGACTATGTACTAGGGAGACGCACACACTTAATTTGAGAAGTGAGTGTTAAGAATTTTTATTTAAGAATGTTAAGAAGTGTGCAATTTAAGAAGTGAGGATTATATTTTAAGCCAGTCTGCATAAAACATTGACCTTCTCACACCTAGTTTCAAAAAATAGTATTCGATATACGTGTGCTCAGGTGATTCTCGATGAGTACGAGTTTATCGCTCGAGTGAAGCGAGCACTAGTATTGAACCATCTATTTCGCGCACTAGTATCTACTATACTATTAAAGTTTTAAGAGAAGAAAAACAAAGATATATTTATTGTTTAAACTTAGATTGGTGTCATTTAATTGAAAAGAAAAGACGAAAAATAATAAATGCGACATAAACAATTTTTACTTACAAATATTTATAAGTAGAAATTTTTTATGTCGTATTTTTCACTTTTCTTTTTTAGTATATATGTTGTACCACTGATTGAGCGGCAGGCATCTTGCACTTTTTTCAGTACATATATGTCTGGTACTACAGAACGGACAATAGATAAAACTTAATCTAGGTGAACCAATTTGAAATAAAAATACTAAGTAAACAAGTGAACAATTCTACTAGAATTTTATAATAACATTTTTTTAAATCAGGTCACAGTGTATAAATTGTACCACGCCAAGAGAAAATCACAGCCTAACTCATACATACATACTTCAGCTCTCATTTACTCGACCATTCAAGCATTGAATACATTCATACTCCATTTACAATAATATTCAAATAAACAATTAACAATATTTAAAATAATTAAATTGTCTAATTTTAAATTTAGTTATATAATAATAAAAAACGATTTTCGATAATAACTCATACATGAGTTTAATTAATCTGAGAAATTTAATTTTGAATTCTTAATTTTATTTAATAGTTTTAAGATTGTTTTATCGATGATTTTGGACATTGAATTTATCCATGCGTTACAACTTAATTCTAAAATTAAATGTTATTAACGTATATAACATACTAAAATTATACATCATAAAATTAATGTCTAATTATTTTGCTTGGAAATGAAAAAATACTTTGTTTAGTAACATTTATTATTAAATTATTATTCAAAATGGTTTTAAATTATAAGACATTATACGTATTAAAATAATATAAGTGCTGAATTAATTTTTTCCTCTTCAATTTCAACTACTTTGCTTACTTTTGTACGTAAAAATGTTTCCTAAAAGCATTGTATCAGCTAGTGGAAATATTATTTCAGGCAGGCGGACTTTCGTAAACAGAGAATAATTTCCATGCAGTTTGATATCGCCGTGAAAACAAAGTCGTCGAACTAGCTTGATGTGCACCCAGCCACAACCTAAGCCATCTATCACCTCTCAGCTTCCTCACTTATCGTGTTGCTTGCGCTTCCTCTTTCTATTTTTGTATCTCATTCCCTAATCGATTGGTTAGTATAAAATAAACCTAAACTAAAATATACAGAAGTAGTACATCTCATTTCCTAATCGATCAGTTAAATAAAGATAAAGTATAAAATAAACCTAAACTAAAATATACAGAAGTAGTATGTTCTTTTCTATTCCGATTTATGTGCATTATTTCTTATTTTTTTATTTTTTTACTTTTTTGTTTATTTTTTGTCATATAATAATATGTTAAAAAACTTATAAATATTTTTATATAAATTATAAAAATAATGATACCGTAGTCTTATAATATATATTTTGTGATTAATCATCTAATAATTAAATTTTTTCTGTAAAGTTTAGAGCAGATATGATTTAATGTTATACATTTTATATTATTCTTACAAAATTACATACAAATTCGCATATATTTTAATAAGAGAAAAACATAAGTGAAAACTTGATTTAATTTAAAGTATTTGCACTTGAAGTATTTATACCTCCATGCAAGAACTGAAGTATATTTTGATTTACTTGTACGTATACTTTCTAATTTCAGCAAAAAGTGCTACTTTGTCCAGCACTGTTAGAAATAACTAATGCGTGCGTGTCACAAAGAACACCTTAGAAAGATAGGTAAGAAAAAGGTAGAGTAACAAATGTTTATAAAAGAAAGCTAAAGAAACTGAATATAAGAGAGGGAGAGCACGATCACGCGACACTTCGAAAGGGCGAAAGACCAGAGTTCATACAACTCTCCCTAGGGTTATAAGGGAATTTTCTTCCAGACCGACTGCGCGGCTACTGGGACCAAAATCTGTTACTGCTGCGTTTCCAACCCAAATAGCTGACGTATTTTCTATGCAATATCTTGAGTCGCTATGCCCATGAAAAGAGAGACCTCTGTAATGTGGGTAAGTCTTTGCGAAAAAGGTTCCGCGCCCGCTCGAACGCGGAGAGGACGTCAATGAGAGAAAGAGGAGGGCATTCGAGAGCGTTGGAGCTTTTTACCGAGAAAGCGCTTGCGGAGCATTACTTCTTTTCTGCTTCTCTTTCGTTTCATTTTTGCTTAAAAAAACTCGCTCATTACATAATAACCCATAGAACATGGAAGGAAGTCTCGAGGTCTGGGAAGCGCATTTTTCTCGCTCATTTTTGTGTCTTCTTTAGTTTTTACGCGATGTATCTCTCTTCGTTTGCGAAAACCCGTGCATCATTACAATTCTCAAATATGAGCAAAGAAGCATTCCCGGCGTCGTATTTTCAAAGACGTATATTCTTACAGTGAGTCGCACTTTGCGCTTGTGCACTGCATATATGTTCTTGACACTAATGTCAAATATCTTTGAGCTGGAATTCTGTCATAAAACTTAAGAAAATTTTACAAGAAGTAAATACTTTTCATCTAATCCTTACTATAAATAATTTATTTATTATTTAAGATAAATAAGTTACTTAATAGTTCATTTTCACACGAGTATGGAAGTTGACGTTTGTTGTCTTAATCTATAATGCAGTATGAGAAAGGAAGTATACAATAAATATCTCACAGTTAATTAATTACCCTAATGTAAAGAATATTATAACCCCATCGAATATTCATTCCAAAAAATAAGTCTATTGAAACACTTATTAAAATTCGCTTCAGCGTTTTCACATATATGAAAAGCAATGTAATGATCTTCATGCTTCCAACTCTTTTCATAAAGGGTCTTTCACTAGATCACAAAAAAGCTATCGCTGATGCTTTTTTAAAAACGCATATTCATATAGATATATTCATACCTCTATATTCATTGTTTAATAAAACGAGCAACTACGGCAGGATGGCAGCTGCTCCATTAAAAATAGTCATTCGGCTGTATTTCGCGCAAGTATCTAAAGATGCAGGCTAGATATAAGAGGCCCCATCGCGCGTGTATTATCTGTGATGCTGAGTAGTGCATTCTGCGTAAAAGCTGTCACCTACGAAAGAATGTGAGAGAGAAAAAGAGAGAGTGTGAGAGCGAGAGCTAGTGTGAGAGGGAGAAAGAGAGAGAAAGCTGACATCTTGCAACTACTCCGATATAACGATCTTTTTATTACGAGCAATACACTTTCAAGACGTGCCTGTTTGAGGCGGCGGTCCCTTGAGTGGGTGCATCGTGCCAAAGGTAACCTTTACCAGAGCTTACGTTTGACTATCGAAATAAAACCACTCTTAGACCCGAGCTTATTGTTCTACACCGTTGAGCCGGAATTTTTCTTTTTACAGAGGATGCGTTATATTGGTTTTTCACTTACTGTTTATGAAACAGGGTAAATTCATAGGTTTTCTATGTGTAAATATAAAAGACTAGAACGAGTAAATATTATAGTATACGATTACTTAAAATCTTTAATTAATTAAAGTTATTTGTTTAATAGTAACTGTATTAAGTAGAATTCGCTTAATTTAAACAAAAAATACTACAAAAGGAAATATAATACTACAAAGGGAAATATAATATTCAGAATATATTTTCAGA
>JAPYZA010000384.1:0-30057 GCA_030522685.1 Eupelmus azureus
AGAGTGTAGATCTCGCCGGCCGCCGTACAGCTGCTGCAGCTCTGCTCGTCGTCTGTGCGCGCGGTTTTACATTTTTAATCGACGGAATGGAAAACAAGGCTGCCTCGCGCGGTGCGCACTTAAAATTTGAATTATTTAAAGCAGAACCGCCAGCGAGCGCCTTTCTTTTATCCTCTCAGCGCGCGTGTCCGTCTTCCTCAGCTTTTTCGCAGCGTAGTATCGTTTTTTTTTCGCGAGTGTTTGGAGATTAACGTAACGTTTTTTTAGGAGATTTTTGTTTTTGCGTGGTTTAGGGAAGGGTTTTGGAGATTCGGGAATTTGGTATGTTGGAGTTTGGGGGGATTTATTTTCGGGGAAATGGATGATAGTTATGCCAAGGTGATTGAATTGGATCGGAGCCAGATGCAGGTACGCGACTGCCGCGTGAAATATAATTTGCTCAGCACCATATTTTTATGTCGTCGGAATTTTATTAAGTTTATTTTACTATTAACTCGTTTAAGAATTAAAGAAAGATGGAGTTTATACGCTATAAATTGTTTTTAACTCGCGGAAAAGATTTACGTATAGTAGGAATGACACGATAAAAATTTTAATTCAAATTCAAATATAATAAAATGAAAAAAAAGTAATTATCAAGAAGTTTTATTAAAATTGATCCGAAATGTTAATAATTATCAATTCTTAAATTGTCAAATCCAATACAGAAAGGCGTACATTGGGCATTAAAGTTTAATTACCACCGATAAAGCCTTCAAAGTCCAGCACTTTCATCCAAAACGTAAAAAATCAATAGATTTTAATGTAAACACGAAACACCACCTATATTTAGCCTCATCCACAACTACACATCCCAACAAAATTTTACAGCGCCACAATCTAAGGCTAAATCGCGGCGTTAATAATAGATCAAACAATTATCGTTTCCACTGTAATACCCATCGCTCGTCTCATCAAAGATTCGAGCTAAAAGTGCCCTTTTTTGGCTTCGCTTTAACTGCACGTACCACGGGACGCTAGTAATAGTAAAGAAGCGGTATATATCAGAGGCGCGATATACTGACCCAGTTCCTTGCTTCGGTGCGTTTTTAAGCAAAGTATCTACAAGCTAATCAAACACCATCGGCGCTCAATGTTGCAACTGTAGCGTGGATAAGCTGATTAAAAGGCAAGGTTCTTGCGCTGTTTTTAAAAATGCGGATGTTCTAATGAGTGTCGGTTGAAGTAATATGATTGTGAAAATTGTCGCCGATGCAGTTTTAGAGCTTTATAATGTGTATTAATAGAGCGAAAATTTGATTTATACCGTCAACGCGTTACGCGTCTAAATTTAAATATTAAAAGGAAGCGCATCAACGGCTTTTTTCGTTTTAATGGAACTTATTGATTTTTCAAATTCCATTAGCTTCATACATTTTTATGGGCAGTTAATAGCGCTTCCGAGCTTTTTTATAAACACACAAACGACTTGTGTTTTTATAAATAGACAGAAAAGATAGTTAAAAATTCAGGAAACTTTTTAACCTGTACTTTATATCGGTAGTTACAGGTTAAAAAGCAGTCTAACCAACACAATTCATACACGCGATCCCCAAATTCTACCATCACTCACCCTCACCCTCTTCAACCCCAAAATACAATCCCAAAAAGCTCTCTCTTCCGCTCTTCACGAAATAACAGTATAATGATATGCAGACTCTCGAAAAAGTATATACCGCACCTGATGAAGGTCGAGTCGGCGGCTGGGCTGGACGGTGCTGGCGAGGAGCTCGCCGTGGAGGCCGTGTTCGTCTCCTCCACGTCCATCATCTCTCATCGCCGATTCCTCTCTCACTATCTCTTCCCCTGGTATCAAGCACTGAACCAACTGTCGGCCACCTTCTTATACTACTATACCACCACCGCGCAGGCACACACCACTTACTTATACGCGTAATATATGTATATATATCAACTCGAGCTACGCGAGCTTACGACGCGAGAGCGCGCACACACACACACCCCCGCTGACGCGCGACCTTGACAAGTCGGAGAAAGCAGCCCCCTTTTTTTCCTCTTCTTTTAATGCGCGATTTCGACGCGGAGTGTGCTTGTGTGTGTGTGTGAGTGAGTGTGTGGAGGGGAAAGGGGGGAGTCTTCTCGTGGGGGGTGTGTGGCCTGTGTCCGGAGAGCCAGCCGACCGCGAACGCGGGCTCACGGGAGACGACTGCCGTTAGGCCCGAGCGACGAAGACGCCCTCGCCGGGTCTGCAGCCACTGGCAGCGCAAGCGCGAGCGCTAGGGACTGGTGTAGGGGTTGCGCGCGCGCCAGAGAGACAAGTGCAACCCCCGCGCCACCTGGCCGGGGGTGCCGGCAGGTGCGCTGCGAGGTGGTGGGATTTTGCCAGCGCGACTGATGATGAGGAGGCATTGATTTTTTTTGGGTGGATTGTTTGGTTTTTTTTGTTGGGGATGTTGATTGGTTTTTTGAGTGGGGGCTTTTTTTCTGGTGGTTTTTTGTGGAGAGGGAGGTGGAGGTGCGGGGATTTTCTAGTTATGGAATTTTATTTGGGGTTTTTAAATTAACGGTCGTTTGAGTAGAGAACAATTTGAAGATCTAGACTTCTTTTTGTAGCTGTTATAATGGTGACTGATGACGTTGAGATACTATTTATTCCTGTATTTAATTTTATGTGATCCGTGAAATCGGAGAAAGATGAACATGATTATTCCAGATGTTTGAAGGGTGATTGTCTTGAATTATAAGTAGGATCGGGTTTCATTGATGCTTGAGAGGCGCGAAAAGATTTTTGGTTAATATTGACACTTAAAGTTATAAGATAAATTATTTACTCCCATATACAATATTTTTGAGTTAAAATTAAATTGTGAGACATTTTATATAGATTTATAAAATATTTTTGTATTATTAAAAATTTTATAAAATCTTCAGCAACTTTAAATTTTTAAAAGCGCTATGAGTTTTTTCGTAAAGAGATGTTTTTATTTACATTTTTGCTATTATTTCAAGTACTAAATACATAAATTGTTTAAAAAAAGAACGGTAATAAGCAGAGCTGACCTAAATCCATGAATTAAAATGATCTTTTTCACAGAACTTTTTTTTTAATCTAAATTTTTATATATTTATATATGTTTGTAATATCTATATTATTAAAAACCAATTTAAATCAAATGAAATTTTTAGAAACGAAAAAGTTTATGATTTTCGATGATTTTATAATCTAATGTATGAATGCGATTGTATCTGAAAAAGTCAAGAACATTATTAATAATGTGCGTAAAAAACGATAATAATAATAGCGATGACATGATATCGAATGAGATTTTTGAGAATGAAGACGGGTAAATTTTGGATCTATTAAACAGTAAGACAAACGCACGTAAAAACCAAAATTATAATTTATTATTATTTAAACTGAAAAATAAATTTTTTGCCGTTTTCCAAGCGGCTGTTGCACATCTGCGTTCTCAACATCTTCAGAAACATTTATTTCGTTATCTGACATTTCTGCCAGCCAAGGAACCTGAGAAAAATTAAATTTTATTTAATTCTTCAATAAATTCTGTTTTTAAAAATAATTGCAAACAGTTTTAAAAAACTGACAACAAACTCGCATGATAAGCAAATATATTTCAAAAATTTTGCACATGATATAAGTAACGCTTTATAGTATGCATTTATTAATTTATATGTAAAAAAATACAAAAACAATAGATAAAATATAAAGTATTTTTAGTCGCTACAATAGTAGGAGCTACAGCTTACAAAAAAAATCAATTTATTTTAAGTTTTTATGCATACAAAACTTTTTAAACGCCTAAATTGTAAAATTTTGCTATACGCAATAAACAAAGAAAACTTGCGTGCCAAATTTCCTGTTTTTCTTTCTCTTTTATTGAGTTTGTTACTCTTAGAGTACTCTTTAGAGTTTGAGATAATTGTTCAAGACTCCTCAAACTTTTAAATTGTATACTAAAGGACGGAAATTAGCAGCTCTTTTTTTCAAATTATTTTATCACACTCGAAATACTAAAACAATAGTTTCGCTGTATTTTCAACCAGTTATAAAATATTTGTTCTGATTGTTGACTTATTTTAATAACAAAATTTGTACGTAGTAAATTACGTTTAAGCCCTCTTGCATATTACAGAAAAGGAACACGACTTGATAATTACTTCTATGGAAGCGACTTCGGGCTTTTATTAATAATTTATAATATTTAAACAGTAGTTACAACTCGCATTTTGTAAGAAATGAAATGACGTACAAAAGTTTCCGCTACCAATAAAGGGAAGACTAGAGATGCTTCGGCATATATCTGGAACAAAGATTATCTATGATTTTAAAGAACATTGAGATATTTTTTTTGAACGATAAGTAATAATACCTTAACAGCTTTGGAGTCTTTTCTTATTTTACCCCAGGAAACGGCTTCGTCAGGTCGGGCACCACTATCGCTGCCATCAAATTCCTGGGCTGTATTTAAAAACACACCAAAATCTGCACCGTTTCTCTACAAAACGTACAATGCAATTTATAACGTAAATAAAATGAATCAATTTATATTTATTATTTTAAAATAGAATTATTTAAAATATTACATTAAGATAAATATCTGATATTACTTGATTATACATACCATTAAATTAGCATTACAGATATGATGTTTAACAACTCCACCTCCAATAACAATTACTCCACTTCTGATAGCTTTCATTGCTATTGTATTCAATCTCCTTAAATCTGTTAAAAAAGTAATGTGTTTGTTTTTATTTTGCTAGAATATACATACCACAATTATTTTATTAATATATATATTAAATATAAACTCACCAGAGAGAATATCAATCACAAGACCTGGATTTTTAAAAGAATGGAAGTACATCATGTCTCCAAGACTTCCATCAGTTAATGCTGGGCTAAATACTGGAATTTTATTCTTTGCTGCCCAGTAATAAATGGAATCACGATTATTTATTTCTTCACCTAACCTTGCAATAACTTTTGATGGAGTCCATAAAACTCCCTACAAATAATATTATATAATAATTTTACAATAGCTTTATTTTTATTTACTAATATATACCTTTTTCTGTTCTTCTAACATTTTGTCTAAAATTGGCATAACCCAATCTTCAAAAAGACAATAATTATCGTTTGGTACTAATAAGTTCCCAATTCGATTTATTCCTTTATCCCTCAAGGTTTTACCATCTAAATGAAAATCACCTACATATGTAGGTGCTAAACATTTTATAAAATCTTCCTCAACTCCACCTGCAGTAGTAACTATACAGTCAATCTATAAATTTTATGTTTTTGTATTAATGCTAATTAAATTTTTATAATATTCCTATTATTAGCACTTTCAGTATGTATGGCATGTATGGCATTTATGTGATTATTGTAACATTTTTTTACATTTTATGATACTTAAAAAAAATTATTTATGGAAATCTATTTATAAGATTATATTTTTGTTCTTCAAAATTTTAATAATGCATTACTACACTCTTTGTCTTTTGTGAGTGTCTGGAACATTTTTTTTAGTTTTGTTAGGCAATGTTAGTGAAGAGTTGTTTCCTTCTGTGCCGTTAGTATATTATGACTAACTTTACTTAACAAAGTTAAAAAAACATTTTTGACAATTACGGAATTCACAGCATGTATATAAATTTTAAATTAATTTTGTGTGAAAATCAGATTTTTGGAAATTTTGTTTGCCATATTTAAAGTATACTAAAAGTGTTAAAGAATAAGAATTAAAGATTTTGATTACCATTCTGTGCTCTGCTAAAAATCTAATAGTTTCTCTGACACCACATGATGCCATGTTGGATGTATATCCAAGGAATATTGTACAGCCATGTCTCCTTTTTATAAATTCATCCTCTTCTAAATTATCCTCTTGCTCTTCTTCAAGGGGTATCCTACGTGCTACAAGCATTCTGAGAATTTCTTCGACTGCCAATCCAAAATTTGTTGCTTGAAAACCAGAATGTTTGTAACTTCTAAAAAGCGCTGAGTAGTTAATTCCATCATTAAAGTCATATCCTAGAAAGAAAACACAAAATCTTTTTAAAATTATTTATACAAATAAAGAAAATAAAAAAACAACTTGACATTTATTTTAAGTAAACATTAAATAAATGTTTATAAGAATGAATGAAATGATAAAATAAATGTATTATGTACTCAAAAATTAATCTAATATTAATATAATATTAATAACATTAGTCAAAACGTATTACAGATCTTAAACATCTAATATTCAAATATAATATTATGATATGACAGCAGCTAAATAAATTTGTTTGTATCAATGAACTAACGTTCTTTCCATCAAATTATATATGCATTTAATGTTAAATATACAAAATGTTCAAAAGCCAAGTAAGAACAAACCTTTGACTATAGGTGTTGTTGTCGGCAGTGGAGCACTGTGTTTGAGTACATTGTTTATTAAAGATTCAGGCACTTTGGGATCACTTCTCAAGTCGGCTAACAAAACTTTCGCTTCTTTTTTCTTGTCCGCACCCTTATCACTCTGTTTTTCCACTTGCACATCACTCTCAGCGTTCGCTCCTGCACACTCGGGCTCTGTGTCACTCTTCACCTGACCCTTATTACCCTTCTTCGATCTCTTTTTCCTCTTAGCACCTTTGCTTTTAGTACTCTCCTGCTCTTTGTCACTTTTCTCAGAGTCCTCTTGTACCTTCTTGATGGAATTCTCTGAATCCCTATCTTCTTCCTTGCAATTATCGGCGCTCTTGTCGTTCTTACTCTTGTTTTCCTGACTGGCTGATTTTTGCGTCTCCATCCCAGAGACGAGCGATTTTTGTGTGAAAAACGTCCGTTTTAAAAATACCCCCGCACGGCTTCACCCTGCGCGAGAGCAATAAAAAAAACTACTGTGTGCCGCCGCGCGCTCTTCTAAATGTATTATAGGTTAGAAATTGGCATAGAGCGGCTTCGGATTCGGAGGCGGCTGCTGCAGCTGCGCACTGTTGCTGCGGACAAACGTGGTGTATATATAGGAGGGCTAGACGATCGAACGCGCTGGACATTTTGGATGAGGTTGATCAATTGAAAATTTTGGCACACTGGTGAGACTAAAGAGGAGCTCTTCTCTTTATAATGTACTTAGCTATAATTATTATATTTTTTTTTATTTTTATCATTTCCAGAGGCCAGATGGCTTTCTACAAGACACTCTCATATCGGACTTACAATCAGTGGGTATGTTTGGGTCTACTACACTCACAAGGAGAGTCCGATTCAGAACCTGCCGAAAAGAACTATCTATTTTAAGCTAAAGTACTTACAAAATTAAGCCATTATCTCAATCAATAGATCCTGAAATTGATTTCTAATTTTTTATGGTACTTTATTTCATTTTTATGTAGATTAAGAATTAAAATAGTTTCTAACATAAATTAATCGGAAATACAAGAATCTTACCTTAAGGACATTCTCTCAAAAGTAAAATTATCCAAACATTTTTTGAAATTTTGGGATTGAGTTCCTTTTAGTATTTTCTACAAAAGTTAATTATTAATGACTTAATAGAGCAAGCTGGGTGAATTAGCGAGTTATTGAAGCTAAAAGATTAGAATTTTAATATAGGATTCATATATGCAAAGTCCTATATATATGGAGAGATATTTCGTTAAATTGCAAACCAAGTTGAATTAAAATATTTTTGAAAAACTAACATACAATGCCAAATAACAATATAAATTATAGGGAATATATTAAATTGTTAATAACAATAAAAAACTAAAAAAATCAATAAAATGCTTTTAAAATTTTATTGATAGATGATTTTAAAAGGTCTTTTTGTAAAATTAAAGTACAACTTCTAGTTTAAAAACGTCACTCTTCTGAAGATAAAGGCAAAAAATTTTTATTTTATCATTTATATTTTCTATTTTATGAGGAATTAAAAAAAAATCTGATAATATATCATAAGGTTGTGTATTTTCAAGCATGTTTCTAATAGATTTTTAATAAAACTTTTTATACTATAACAAAACTTCTTCAAAAAGCAATAAAATATAAAATAATTATTCGCCCCTCAATGTAACTATATTATTTTCATTTTTAATCTATATATAAGTTTTAATACCCAATTATACATAATTGTAAAAAGTTCAGCTAAAAAGGCAAAAACAGAAACAAAGTATCCGATACCCAAAATAACCAAAATGTGAGTAAGAGTGTCAGATTCTTCAAGATTTTTCAATTCTTGTTTACTCTTGATTATTGTAGTGTTTGATCTCTTTCTATTTCGCAATTTGTACCAAATGCCAGATTCATGAATCATCCGTAAATTCTTTTTAACGCTGTCGGCATAAGGGGCTCCCGGTTCAAGTACCAAACTCAATCTTTTGCAGTAGATGTTAGGTTTTGCGATTTTCATGATAGCGGAGTAACCGTCCGCATCACGGTACGTGTTGACGCAAACTTCTGCATTCCAAATGCTGTCGATGCAAATAATATTTCTATTCACTCTTAAAGAATCTACGCATGTGATTTCGTTGCTTTCCGGCTGAATTTTTTGCTTTAGACGTAGAAGATTTTCATCCATGACCTTGGTAAAGATGTCATAGTAGTTTATTACGTAATAATTGACGGAAATAGGAAAATCAGTTTTCATAAGATCTTCATAAGAGTCGAATGATTCTTCGCCCCTTTTAAGTTGGATATTTAAAATATCCGAGAACAAATTGTTACTATATTGAATGGATAAAAAGAAAAGGCATAAGTATATGACTCTGTCAGCTATTTTCTCCGATTGCAAATGAATTTTAGACTGAAAAAGCAACTGAATGATATGAAACGGTTGCCACTTTTCACTGGTTATTTTTAAGAGCTGAACTACATAAGTCAAGCCGAGAATAACAACAGGAACCATAATTCCGTTAATCAACATTTCAAAAGGTACATTTATAGAGACGATTGGCACAATAGGAACGAGCACAATCATTTGCTCACATTCTGCTTCAATATCGATTGATAAGTGTTTTACTGGTTTTAATAATTTTATAGACGTCAGTGACATAACCATGTTTATGAACTCCTTATCGAAAGCCTCGCGCATAGTCTCTCTAATAGCGTAGAGAGAAGTGATATTAAATTCGTAAGTAAAGTCTATGGTATAATTCATAGCTTTGACTGCAATTTCAATTATTGGTTTGTGAATTCCCTCAACTTTCAAAGTTTTGTTTGCATATTTAGTAACAGTCATGAATGGTGGAAGATGAGCAAAAGGGAATTTCATAACATGCCCGTTAACATTTTGTAATTTGTGAAAAAAAATTTGTATTTTAGAGTCAAAACTCTTTCTGATAATAACATCATAAAATGGATTGAAATAAAAAAGAACTGGATTAGAATTAAATATGTTTTTGTTGGCTTTCATCATCAAAATTGAAAAGTCCAAAATTTTTTTTGACCAAGCATACTTAAGAATCGATTCAATGCTATTGGTATAGTTGATATTTTCATAAAAAGAAAAAACTAGATACCGTGGCCTCATATCCCTTTCAGATATTTGTGAAAGCAAATTGATTGTAAAGCGTGAATAATTATAATCTGAAGTATCAAATATGACATTTAACATAATCTGTCTTGGTTTTCTGAATATTGGCAATAATAAAGTTTTATTTTCTTTGATGAAAAGTGATTTATTAATACCAATAGTCATACTTGGAATTACTTCCATTAATTTTTGATTGATAAAATGTTGTTGCTTGATGTATGTTTCGCCTATGTCAGTAATGAAATATGTTATTTGATAAGGTTTTAAAACTTGTGGAATTTGCATTGCAAGTGCATTCAACCAATCACATAGAGCGAAATTAATAAAAGAGATAAACACAATATATATAGTCACAAATAAATACATTTCCACCTAACTTGAATCCAACTTCTTCTTCCAAGTGAGTTATTTTGCCATTCTCTTCCAATTTATTAAAGTAAATAATAGCACGCTTCTGAAAGAAAGTAATAATAGTATATTATGTACCAAGGGCGTAAAGTGAGCTTTTTTAGACCGAATGTGGAATTTGTAGTACGAGTCAAGGCGATCAGCTAGCGTACTGCGAGCCGAAGACGAGTACTGTAAACACACGAGGTCAAAAAAGCTCACTAGCCCTTGGTGCATACCATATTTTTTGTAATGCATGTATTGATTATCGTGTTTTTTTTACCGTCATTAAGAGACTAAAGTGATCGTTTTTAGACACGGCAACCACTCTCTTATTAAATTTATCGTGCAGTAAACTCATCTGCGGGAATAATCCTCGACTTTATTCCCTTGGTGCATAATGTACTATTATGTTTTTATTAATGTATGTATTTAATTTGTTTATAAAAAATGTAAAATCTTATGGATTAAAAATAAATAAAAATTGTGGTTAAAAAAATCGAAAAAATAATTTTTTTAAAAAACGACTCAACGAAATATTTAATTTTGATGATAACAAAATGTCCCTTTATAACATCCACATGAAAGATATTCAGTAATCGAACCTTTTAATTAAACTCAATCAAAGCTCACCGTGTTACGTTCATTAAACATTAAACAGGTGCAGTTTGATTAACAATAAACAGTTACAACTGAGACGCTTATATAAAAAGAAAAAATTGAAAGTAAGTTATTTTACTTACATGCTTATTGAAAAATCGATGAATTTTTTAGTATTCATATTCAGTGAGATCTGGTTTCATTATCTAGCAAGAATAGATTTAAGCTTAAAAAATGTGATAAAATTTCTCCGGACAATCCTTTAGTTTATAAATTTTGTCATGTAAAGTTATTACGAAGGAATTATTAAGCCAACTTTAAAATTTTTATTTTTTTGTAACAATATTGGATTATTTAATACTATTTTTAATTTTTTTTGTTTATGTCAAAATTAAATAATTTTCATTTTTATTTTACGACGGAAAGTTTTGCATAAATGCAGTAAAATTCAGAAATCGAACATTCGATTTTTTAGATTCATTAAACTCTCTTTAAAGCACGAACGGACTTATACATATACAACACATGATAGTATAGAAAGACTAAACGGTTTTACATACACATAGGCATATATTTATGTGCATAAAATCAAATTTTTTGATTATTTTATAATAAATTTTGGTAGGTTTGAAAAAATTAAAAAATTTGGAAAATATTTACAGATTTTGTAATAAAAAAGCATAGTATAACAAGGGAAAAAGTGGCTTTTTAAGATATAGTCCCCACTAGAAAAATCCAATTTTGTTCCCTACCTTGGTAGAAATTAATCTAGTTACTGTCTAGATCTGTCTAGTTTTCTATGTTAAATAATCGGGGCTTTAATAAAATTACATAATATTTCTACAAGGGTAGTTGCGCAATATACCATTTTCGAACAAAAGTAAAGAAATAAAGAAATTCAAGTTATTAAAAATATAACATCAATTATAGTACTGCCAAACTTGTTCGAAATATGAAGTTTTTATTAGCAAAATAACTATTAAAAAATTCAGTTCAAACACTACTGTTTGTTGGCGCCGCTCTCTTATTTCGTTCTAACAACACTCACACACTCATGCATACTCACGCCTACAATCTACTTTCATGCCAAATGTACAGGCTAAACGCCTCTGTTTATATTACACACACTCTCTCGCTATATGTACACGCACACACACCTACTCGCCGCAGTGCGAATCTCTCGCACTCGGGCCGCGCTATATTTTCACGCGCGCAAATATCGCTCGGCGTAGCTCATAGCTGATTGCTATAAATAGCCGCGTCTAACCACCTGTCAATCAGATCACTTTAATACTGTATACTTTTTATTCGGGCACGCTGCCTCTCGCTATTTTTGTAATTATAACTTGTAATAAATCTGGAATACTATCTACATCTCGGCGCAGTTCTTTTTGGACCTTTTCTCGCCGGACGTTTAATTAATCAACTAGTTCAAGATCGAACACTGTTAAATTTCAAAATGATGTAAACATGCCCAGAAGCAAATTGTATGAGCTGTTTAGAGTATACTCGCATACAGACACTCGTACATACATTTGTGTATTTTTAAATAATGTGAAGTGCTTATAGTGACTCAAAAATGGCGCCGGGCTTCTCCTATTAATGGCGAACTTTGGCCATGCTGTCTCTATATTGAGTCTCGAACTCTCGAGCTCGACCCTCTGGAGTCTGGGCTTCTATACATGCATGTGCCACTGCTAGTAAAACAAAAAATTCCAAACAGAACGTTTAAACTATTTTTGTTGGTTTAACAATTTCGATTTATTTAATTTAATGATTTAATGATAAATGGCTCCCAAGTCATGTGACAGATCTTTCATAATACGTAAGTTTTATTAAAAAAAGTATTTGCATTTGTTAGCATTTATTGAAATTCAATTTTTTTGATTCATACTTTGTTTGAAAAATAATATAAGTTCTATCAAAAATAGAATGATTTAAAATTTTCACTTGTAGGCGATAATGAATGGAATCTTGCAAGAATTAAAAATATTATTGATACACTGATGGAAATTACACAGAGTAGTAATATAAACGAATTAAAACATCTTAAAATTCTTAAATGCATTTGGGAAAAGATGGAAGACAAATTAAAAATGGACCATGAATCGTTAAGAGACTTTTGGTACCATCGTCTGCACATGCAATTATTCTGTTCTAAACCCATTTACTTAATTGATACTAAAATAAAATTAATTGAATAGTAAGTTAATTATATGAAATACAGTACATAACAGGATCTTATTCTTTAAACATGATAAATAAAATTTATTTTTATATTGATTAATTAATATATACTTTAAAAAATATATTTTCTTAGTTTATATGTAAAAGGAGTAACAGTTGCAAGAGATATAAATTGGAATAATGTTCTTCAGAGTTTCGATGGCTACACAAACCATTTTTTGTACAGGATTTACAGACATTTAACTGATATAGCAAGATTAAGAATTAATTCTGATAAATTAGAAGGTAAAATAAAGTATATAGATATTTATATAAAAATTTATAAGACATTAATAAAATATTTACTGTTCCAGATCAAATATCATATTTATACAACACATACAGGCATAATTTAAAAGATGCATACCCAGAAAATAATATGCTACCTCGATTAATATACACGAACGACAAATTAATACATCATGATGAAGATTTACAAATAATTGCATGTCAAGGAATGTGAATGTGAATGATTCAATAAAAATAATTAAGTTTTTATATTTTTAAGATAAACAATAATTGTATAGACTGAAACAAATAATTTAAATATCAATAACAAATTATAGTTTTGTAATAATTATATTTTTTAAAAAATTATACAATTAAAGAATCTTAATTAGATAATTAATTTTAATTTTTATAATTTATGAAGTAGTAGATGCTTTAGTAGTAGGAGGTGATTTTTTTGACTCCTTTTCAATAGCTTTTTCTTTTGCTTTTTGATAAAGAGGAACAAGCTTGCCTTCTTTTGCTAAAACTTTTAATAATTCCATAATTAATGGTAAATAATTATGTTTTCTGCGAATATTTTCAATTTTATATTTTTTCGATTTCCATATTTCTTCATCAATTAAAGCTTGTAATCTAGCAATTTCACTAGCATCAGTTGTTAAGCTTTTTTGTTTTTCATAAAGCATTTGCCTATCACTTACTAATGCCATCAAATTAAAATGAATTTCTCCTTCATTATACCTGAAACAAAAAATTAAGTTAATAAAAGATTCAAATTAAAATATTAATATAGTAAAAGCTCTGCAACATTGAGTTAACAGATAAAAAAAAAACAGGTTTATGGCGATTGATAGCCACATTTCAATTAAAATATTACTTTGTTCAAATGAATAAATATAAAGTTTCTAAAGATTCAATAAAAATTATTAGAAATATGCAGCAATATTTTTACAATACATTAAATTTAATTTACACTTATAATTTTAATAAAATTATAAATTGAAATAATTTTGAAAATAGCAATACTGAAGCCTTAAAAGATTTAATTTCTAAACTTTGAATACATTAAAAAAGTATTATAAAAAGGTATGTTTACTTTTTAATCCTTTTCTCAATAGAAGGTTTAGCTGCTTGTACCCATTGATCACCAGGTGGACATGGCCCTAAATCAATTGGTCCATCTTTTAATCCATCTAATTCATACAATCTTCCATCAATTGGTACATAGCTTACAAAGTGGAATACATCTTCTTCTTTGGCCGATTGTTTGCAGTCGTATTCAAATAAAGTTTGTCTATGAAAATACCAAACAGATTTTAAATAGAAAAATATAATTAATATTACATGTACTATTTTATAATGTAATATACCTAGCAAAGGAATTATGAACCTCTCTTATAACATCAGAATTGCTTAAAGCAAGACCTCTCATATGAGCATCGAAACTTTGACAAAATGTTTTAAGCTCTTCTAAATTCGGCCCTAATGAAATATCTGTATGTTTGCAATTTAATAATACACTCAAGATTGCTTGTGTAGCACAGGCATTATTTATTACCTAAAATTAAAAATTAATGAGTAATACAAATAAGTTTATTTAGTTTGACCAAAATTAATTCTAAAACAGAAAGAAAAAGCTCTTTCTAGAAGAGATCACTGATAAATTTATTATAATTTTAATACAAGAATTTCTATAAACAAACCTGTTTGGCAAAAAATATTTTGTCTAATCTTTGATCTTGAACAACTGTACCCGATGGTTCATCATCTTGTACCCATTTGAATAGAAAGATAAGTCCATGTATTGGTCTGTGAAATTAATAAAAAAATATCAAAAAACCATTTATATAATTTAAATTAAAACTTCACATAGAATCATCATAAAAATATAGAGGTTAAAAAAAATATAAAAGACTTACTTCAAGTTTTCAAACTGATCATCATCGAGACTGTACAACTCTTCAACTTGAGCTCCTTTTACACCTATTAAAAATATAAAAAGTAAAAAATCCAAAATAAGCAAGTTTATTGACCATTTTTGTCATGTCATTGTTTGTTGTTAACAGTGGATAATTTATTGAGGGCAAAAAGATTTTTCATCTTGTAATAAAGATAAATTTTTATATACAGATTAAAAAATTAAAAATAAGAAATATTTACCGAATTCTTTAATTAATTCAGTAAATACACCGGGATCACTCTCGATAAGACACCAATTTCCAGCCATGTCCGCCATCTTTCTGTTTAAAGGTTAGTTTAATTTTGTTAGCATTTCAACAATTACGTTAAGACGCGTTTTAATGTAGCGAGTAAAATTCCAGTTTTATTTCAGGCTCTGGAGCTCGATCGCAAAATCTATTCTGCGGCTGCTTGGCGTTGGTGGCTGTATTATATATATATATATATATATATATATATGCCGGTATAAATTACACCATGGACATTTGGTCTTTTGACACATCACTTACGCGTCACTTTACACTCTATACGCGAAAATCATTATCGGAGCACTATATGGTAGTGTCCACGAATGTGATGAGACCGTCATTATGTTAAATTACTACTTATTTTACAGAACACGCGTTCGCCGCTTCAACCTTTCAAATACAGGTGTTTGAATTTGTTAAAATATAAACCAATAAAAAACTCGTAGTGTATTATTTTTTTATTAAATGCATCATGTAGAAAGTTCTTTTTACCTATTAATTAATTTATAATGCTACGCAAAGTACAAATAGAATTCAGCAAAAAATTGAATAAACAGCAAATACAAACGAAAGAAAAATACAATGATGAACTGAGATTTTACTTGTAAGTCTATTTTTCGAACAACTTAATTTATTATAAGTAAAATTATATATCTAAATTAATATAGAAATATAGTTTTTGATTCAGCAGTCAATTTATTATTTTTTATTTATTATTGCTTAAATATTAGAATACTTCTTCTACTTCAGTGTATAGGAAATATAATAGTTATTTGAATATGATACAATATTTAATAAAAACAATACCTACAGTGGAAAATAATTTAAACATCTTTCTATATTTTTTGAAAAAAAGTTTACCTTATTTCAAATTACCTTTGTTATGAAAAATTTAACTTTTTGATTTTTGCTGCGTAAACTTAGACTTCGCCGTCTGCAGTTACAAAGCCTCTATAGTATGCACTTCACTATGTGCTGCAAAGACAGGGTGGCGAAAAGAACTCATTTTTGTGGAAACTTTTGAAAAATTATACTTTTTGACGGGTACGTGCAAATTTTACTAGTTTTTGAGGCGAAAAATGAAAAGTACTATAGTATACTATATACAAATATTATTTTTGCATTCATACATATTTAGCATTATGATGGTCGAATTTCTTATTAAACATTTTTTAATAAATCAAATAAAATATAAATACTATAGCATAACATTTAAAACACTAAGTATTGACTTATTAAGCCTTAAAATCAGTAGTAACAGTCAATGTAATAAGTAGAGATATTTGAAGCAGATCAAACTTATTTATCATTTTAAGTTAAATGATATCTATCATAAAATTAAAAAAAAAAAGAATTCTATAAATCTGTGTATAAATAAAAGACAGTATGTGAAATTTTTTATTCCTTATATATAAATTGAAATCTAATTATTTAATTTAAATTCCGTGTCAATATGAGAAAAAATATTAATAATATTGATAATAAAAATATTGATAAGCAAACTCTGCAGAAAAAGATCTTCTCTATGAGCATCGAGTAACTAAGAAATTCAAAAATACAAATGGTATATATGAAAATATATTTTAATTAATAATAAGCAGTATGAAAATTTTTATATTTTATTACTAAGAAGATATGTATAATCTTTATATTTAGTTTGTAACAAAACATCTTAATACCCTAAAACTTTTTAATCATTTCAAGTACTTCTGATCATTGTAATCCCAAAAATTCGCATAATACCACAAACCTCCTTTTATCACAACTTCAATCCGAATCCAAGCCACGGATCGAGCGATGCCCGCAACCCAAAACCTTCGGAGTGGGGCGGAATTGCCAAACGACTATCAAGGCCTAATTACGCGAACAAATTCGCGCGAGGGGAAACATTAATAGTGGCACGCAGACGGACAGGTGTATTATATGCAACGGCTAAAGGGGCGACGCTTGCGTTATTTTAAGATTCGTCAAGTTTGACATAGAGAAGACCGGCCCATTCAGTGAGCTCGCTCGAGTTGATGCTTTTTCCATTCGCATTTTGACGGTTATGCAAAAGTTTTAGAAAACACTTGTAATAATGTGTTTATTTAGAGGTAAAAAAGTGTGACTTATGGGCTTATGTGAGTCATTACCTACATTCTTGGTTTTAACTAGCTACTTTGTCTGGCTGAACATTTTAATTATGCATGCTAATTTACGGTCGTTAGCCTTAATTGCGTGAATGATAGTTGCATCCTTTACTTGGACTAGTCAATCAAAACTGTATTATATATTTTATTGGTGAGAGGAAATATTGCAATGTATTTAATACATTTAAATTTGGATGAATATTAATTAGTCTTTTCCTTTCAAGAATTATTAAAAAAAAAAAATAATTATTGTAGTTCTACGAAAATAAATAACAGTAGAATAATGATGTGACAATAGAAAATAACTAACGTTTGCTCGTAAATTTTGTTATTTTATCTCTGTATGCATCTGAAATGTGACAATTATTTGACTTTAATTAGTCTTTCGGTTATTTTAGTGTCAAAACGTATAAATTGCGATATTTGCCAGTTTAATGAAAAGCTATAAATAATGCCCTACAGGTGTATTTTGGGCTAATTTTCAAGAATTACAAGATTTGAATAAAAAATAAATAAGTACTTTAGGGATCTTTCCACTTTGCACGTATGAAAAATTAGCATTTTATAGGAATTTGTTCCCTAAGATTAAATATTAATATAAATCTTTTTGTGCAAGATGAAGTAGGGACTTTTGAAATATGTGAAACATTTTTTTATACTTTTAATATGCAATAATGTATAATAACAATTCATAAGTATAATTTATGCATTTGCATCGGCCCAATGAATAGTCACTATGTTAAAGTTTTTTTTGAAAATAACTCCTCTAAAATTAAAAAAAAAAATTAGGTTCAGTATGTTTGTGGCTATATTCCGAACTAAAATAACTAATTTTTATGTAAAGATAACACAAGGGTGGCTGTTTAAAAACAAGGTTTCGAAAAATAAAAATTTTTGATACAATGTGCGTAAAGCAGTACTTTGCGTACTTTGCAAAATTCTTAAACATAATTTCCAACCACTGTATCAAAAATTAATGTTCGATGCATATAAGGAAATTAATTTTCACCTCAGATTTGCTTAGCTTACACGGTAAATTCGCCTTTGTATTTGTGCCTTTTCATCAAAAACTACTAGATTTCAGTGATTTTTTGTTAATCATGCCGAATAACTCTTTGTAGATTGACTTTAAAATATTTTGAACTTTTTTGAAAGAGAGTAAGTCAATGCTCATGTCATTGCAATATCAATTATTTTGCTTTGCGTTTTTCCTACACACACCACGAAGCTCCTGTTGAATACTACGTACATTTCTGGTCTTTTTCCTCTACTTATGTCAGAGCATTTTCAGCTTCGATTACTTATTTATAAAGTCTTAAGAAAGGGCAGAATAATAGTGTATGTAACCTTACTAGCGTAAAACGTTTTTAAAAACGTTTAAAATCGACCGGTCCTAATATAGCGATATATACCTGTCGTATACCTGCGCGCCCTGACACGCACTCTAGAGAATGCACTCAGATAAAATCAAAGAAAAATACTTGGACTGCTTAGATCATTATAAAATGTTGACATAACACTTTTGTGATGTTTTACTTTTAATACATTTTATAAATAGAAAGCTGATTTTTTGCAGTCAACAATGCGGAATGATCCCTTTATTAAAAAGTTAGCATTATTTATTATCAGGTAGCGAAGTAAAAGGAATAGCGAATCAAGATAACTAAATTACGAAAAAAATTAAAAAAGGACAATTTAATAATTCTGTATCAGATCTTACTATATTAATAATTCTAAAAGCCACGCTGCTGATCCTTAATATCGATTCTTTATCTCATACAAGAAGAATCAGGTATTTCCACATCCTCTTGAACTCGTTCTTCCCTCTTTAAAATCCCAAGTTTGACTTTCTCTTCCTTTTGCTTCAATTTCAGTCATTCAATCTTCTCCTTTTTCTCCTTTTTTTCCGCAGGGACACTCGTTTGAAGGGTTGATTGCGAGCGAATTCTCGGAATTCCTCGCGCAGTTGCCAGATTTTTCACCAGAGGCTAGAATATAGACTAGCAGAGAACACTAGCAGCGTTGCCATGCAAATCTTGGAAACAGTGGGAACAGGGTTCTGCGACGGTCATGTCATTGATGGTAACAAGAGATCATTTTCTGGAAAAAATATAATTTGACTGTAAATTTATAGTAGAATTAATATAATTATAATATAAGGTTATTGCAAAATTTTTTTAAATGGTTAGTCATTAAATAATTAATTTTTTTTACTCAAAAAAGAGGTAATTTTTATAAATTACACGGGAGCTCGGAAAAACAGAACTAAAAGTTTATTTCAGTTAATTTTTGTTATTATTTGTTTTCATTATTTTTTAGTGTCAATTTACGAAACTAATTCTTGTGAAATACTTACAATATACGCTCTTCATACAAAGGATTTTTTTTTAACAATCCGACGCTTTGTTATATCACTAAACAAAAACATATATTACTAAAAAATAAACAAGCTTTAGCTTATAAAAAACCAATAAACCAGGCATAAACCATTACATAAAATTTAAATTTCTTATCCATTTAAAACACTTAAAACCCACACAAACATCTTTCTGCTCCAAACTGCAAAATCCATCCCCCAACCCTCCCTCCTCATAAAAACACCACTCCCTAACTAAAAAAATCACTTACAACCACCGCGCAACAGGTAAACTAAAGCTATCAGCAATACACCTCGTTTCGTCACCTCCCAAAGCGCATCCACCTTAAATTCGAACTTTTGCGCCAGCGCGCGCTTATCTCCCCATCCGGCATAAAGCGTGTCACGGCCCCGTCACGATCGCGGTCATTTCCTCTCTCTCTGGCAGCTCATCCCAAGCATATACCAACAGCCAAAGCGCGCGCGCGGTCTAGCTCCCCTTCTCCATCGCTCAGTGCGCGCGCTTCTCCCAGAGCCGACTCTGCCGTCTCTCCTCTGCATACACACGCACAGTGCCCCTACAGTCGTGCGCTTGACGTTTCTGCCTCCACGCGCTGCTGTATATACCTGCGCGGCGAGCAGCTCTCCTCTCGGTGCTACAGTGCAACAGTGTACCTACACTCTCAGTGTACATACCTACCTGTGCTATAACACATCTCGCGGGAGCGCAGCCAGGGGAGCCGACTCACATGCGCGCCACTTTTACGAATCGCCGAGGGCCAACTCGCCAGCCGAGCTGACGACTATTCGCCTGAGCCAAGGTAAGACTCGCCGAGCCGCTCTGGCTGTCTACTAGCGTATATACTTAGCCCTTCGCACGGTAATAGCTGCAACGAGGGTCGACGGTGTAGCTGCAGTGTAGTAAATACACTGCTAAGGGTATTGATTATTACCGCCGCGCTGCGTGGGTGTGTGTGTGTGAGTGCATTGCAGCACGTCGCCAGGCTCTCTCTCTCTGTGTATACGCGCGCCGGAGGAATGCAGTTTTTACGCACGTACGGGGAGATGGTAATTGATGGTTTAGCGACGATGCGACGCCCGCACGCGTGAATGTGGCGGAGGGATAGGAAGCGCGAGGCGGAACGGTGTGTTTTTGATAACGATAAGGAGCGTTTTGCTGTTGAGTGGGTTTTTTTATTTAGTTTTGGCGAGTTTTGGAGGAGCGGGATTTGGAAATTTATTGTTTGAGGATTGCGTTGGGAGGATGAAGTGGAATTGAGGTTTGCAAGTTGTTGAGGTGTTGCGCTGTGGATGTTATCGGATGGGAGTAGGGAAAAAATGAGGGATACTGTTATGGGATATAAATAGCGTTAGTTTATTTTATAGCTTGTATGTAATGTAAGGTATAGACGTTTGCACTGTTAAAAATCGATTGTTATTTTATAGAAAATTTATGTAAATTTTTCTCTCCAGAAAAGAAGCTTTTATGATTATATATATAACAGTTGTAATTGAAGCTTTTCACAAATTTTCATTTAAAGAAAATAATTTTACACTAAATTTATAATGATGCATTACTTACATTTAATTCTTGCGATAACGGTGATTAGGTTAATGTTTAAAACATCGGAAAAATTATAACATTTTACGTTAAAACAATTTCAACCACTTGTATAATATGTATTTTATTCTGAAAAAATATTTAAGTAAAATTTATTTCTCATAATACACGTGCTTTTCCGTGTAAATATAACTTTTATAAAAAAGAATACCAGGAGAAGAATGTACGGAATTTGAATTTTTTTCAAATTTATATAACGCGATCATCGTATAGATACGAAAACGATTCGCGGAAGCATTTTTGTGCAATTTTAGAAAAGCTCAATCGTTACACACGTTACGCGCAAATAAAAATTTGATGTTACTGTAGATTTGAATATGAAATATCATCCCTTCAACAATTCACGTGTCTTATAATATTATATAAAAGGAATAAAATCAAAGCATAAATCTAGGTATTGATTCTCCAGGCTATCTTGTTCCTTGTGATCAGTACACATTAAATTAAGATAAAGATAAAAGTCATACCTGCAAGCCGTGATTCATAATAACGTCACTAGATAATAGAAATTTCTTTTTAGAATTCCTGTCGAGATTGCAGAGATTTAGTAGATATGTTGATAATCGCTTTGTTTTTCGAAAATTATCCGAAGTGCGGTTTTCAATTATCATTTGAAATTATACTAAAGTTTTATTTATTATATTTATTTAATATTATTAAATATAGTTTACTGTAATAAATTGCATTAATTACCTTTATAAACGCGGTTGCAGTACTCAAAAAATTAAAACGTCTGAACGTTATTTACGAGGTTGATACTTTCAAGCTAGAAATACACTAAAAATAGAAATGCATATACAAAGGGTTTACTCTCTGCTTGCTTTTTTACCAAACATCTGTATTTAAAAGCATAAGCAAAACAATCTTGTAGTTAAAATTTTTCATAATTTGTTTTGATATATAAAATTTTTGAAGTAAAAATTGTTCAGACAAGCACCACACATTTCTCGCCCTTTTATCGCTTGTTTCAATTTCAATTGCACGTGCAGATTTAACGTGCGATATAACAACCGCGCATATATAAGAATTATCGTTTCAGTCAAATGTAAAGGATAAATTTCACTTTGATTCAAAGCTGGCAATTCTCACGTGTCGCAGTGATTAACAGCAAAATTTGTTTTTCGCGAATTCCCGTTCTTTATGGCTCTGACGCAATAATTATTTTCAGTTTAAAATTAACCATTGATTTTAGCATTTCTCGTACATGGAAATTTTAATATTTTCCTACGGTTAGATAAAATGCAATTTCTAAATATTATTACAAGTATTAAAATACTCATTTGAGATACTACTTAATTATCGGAATATTTTAATAATAAATAAAAATTTAATTTCACTGACCTATTAAAGCTATTATATTTTATCGTTCTAAATTTTTGTCTCTATTTCATGAGGCGCTTCCTTTGTAATAAACCCGGATGTCACGAAATGATTTCTCATAACGTTTTGATAACAATTACGCATCCTCAGCTGTAAACCACAAAGTAAACTTTCACTTATTCTCTAATAGTTTTTATTATGAAAGAAATAAAACGGTGATATTAAAATGTTACTTCATAAATGTCTTACTGTAATTGACAGTTACTGTTATTACGTAAAATTTATTTGCAAATAAAATATCAAGTTTTTTTATAAAAATTTTTTATTATAACAAATGAAAAATTACGATTAATATTAATAAAAGTAATGCTTTCGGGTAAATGTTTCACGATGTAATAAGCTACTAGTGTAAATGCCTTCTACTAAGTTTTTTTTTAGCTTGTTGCGCTACATCCGATTACCGCAGTTAAAAGATTAATCGCTAATTCCAATTAGTTTATTTCTTCCTGATATTTCGACATCATTTTCCTTCGTTAGAAATATTTTAATTCCTTTAATCAACCTTCACCTTGGAATTTCTCGATTTCCTTTGCTTTATCATTTTTTTTTCTTATTCGGAAATTGTACAAGATTTACCTATTTAAACCTAGAGCGAAGATACTAAATTAGTCTTAGTAGTCTGCTGCAACCTTGGGCCAAATTTATATACATATAATTTTAACTCGTAAGGTCCAACATTAGGTTTAATACAAAGTAAATACTATCTTATTTTTATAAAAACTGTTATTAATACGTGTTTTTTCGTTCACTGATTGAATGCTGTTGAAAATATGCGTAGTACTAAGCTATTTCTGGCGCGTTAGGAATTTTTAGAAGTGTTTTAAGTTAATTAATCAAGCAAAAAGTATTTTTATTCTTTCAAAACAAATTGATGATTTCATGTAAACATAAATCTAAATATACATAAACTTTGTGGTAATTTAGAAATAAGTCATTTTTCTAATGATTCATTGTGTTATGAATAAAAACAATAGAAAATAGTAAATCAATTTTCTAAAATGTTGCAACTGAACGTAAATAAACGAAATAAACGTTTTTCATTATTCTTTAACCTCCTTTTCTTCTATATAATTTATTGTAAATTCCTTTATAAATTACTTTTATACATTGCTTTACACTGTTCTTCTTTTTCTGTGAGTAATTTGAAATTACAAAAGCTAGAATTTACGTCAAGCCACATAAAAAGTGTAGTATAAGAACAAAAAGAAAAAGCTGTTTAGTGTAAACGAAGGCTATAAAACACGAGCCAGAGAAAGCTTAAATTTTTGCAGTTGCGGCGACAAGAATGAAATTACTTTGGCAAGAAAAACAAGTAGCTCATTTATCTCGACGATATTTTAAGAATGAAATTTTCAAACATTTAAAAACGCGTATATATATGTAAATTCTTCAAAAACGAAAGCCTCAAATTAATTCTTTTAGCAAATACCCGGCGATTGCTTTTCTCAAATCTCCATTTATTTATTTTTTACTACTTCCACGTATCATCTTAAAGAATACTCCAAAGTATCACTAAATCAAAATATCAATCAAAACCCAGCCAACCTTCAATTTCCAGAAAGCTCAGCGAGGAGCTTGCAAGCACGGACCGCAGCACGTCAGCCGTCACGACGAAGCGCCACCAGCGTCATCATCACCGTCGGCAGTCGCGGCCGGAGCGCGAAGTCGTCATGCCGATAACGAAGATCTGCTGCATCGGGGCGGGCTACGTGGGCGGGCCCACCTGCAGTGTGATAGCCCTCAAGTGTCCCCACATACGTGTTACCGTGGTGGACAAGAGCAGCGAGCGCATAGCTCAGTGGAACTCGAATAAGCTGCCGATTTATGAGCCCGGTTTGGACGATGTGGTGCAGAAGTGCAGGGGCAAGAATCTCTTCTTTTCCACCGATATAGCTCAGGTGGGTTTGGTAATGGTGGGGATTAAGGGGAGGAATTTATGGTTTTTGGTAGGAAAGGGCTTGATGGGAACCGTTTGTTTGCAGTGCAAATATATTTTGATTGCATTCTTTCTGTTGAAAAATAAGATCAATTTTACGAGAACTGTTTTAAGTTAAAAATTGTATTTTACTTGACAACTACTTAGAACTGTATCGATGATTTCATATCTGAAGTTGATACTCTGAATCATTATGTTTGATTTTTTCACTTTTTTTATGTGATACGACTATTGATAACTGCAATCTTATGTATATAATATTCTTTAGAAATACTTGTTTATAACAAACTTCTATTTTCTTAAAAAAATTAATTTACGCAACACTAATGATCACAGCTATTCGCAACCGATTAAAGAATATAATAACGATCAACTAAATCTTTCAGTACACCAATCACCAAAATTTAGATTCATCCACTATTATCACATTTTAGCTTACACATTAAATTTCAATCAACACTTATTCATACAGCCAACCGATATCTTATCACAAAAATTTTCTCTAAAAAACCAACATTACCTCACATCTAACCAACAGGCGATCGAAGAAGCCGAGCTGATCTTCATCTCGGTGAACACGCCCACCAAGACCTTCGGCAACGGCAAGGGCCGAGCCGCCGATCTCAAGTACGTCGAGAGCGCGGCCAGGATGATAGCCGACATCGCAGCAGGTGACAAAATCGTCGTCGAGAAAAGCACAGTGCCAGTGCGCGCGGCCGAGTCCATCATGAACATCCTGCGCGCCAATCACAAGCCTGGAGTCTCCTATCAGGTATACACATACCCATCTATATATGTGACTTGTACCCTCCGATGCAGCTCTACTTGCATATATATAGCCATTAACGGGAAACTCGTTTTTCCGGCTCTCTATAGCAGCGAAGTTGTATAAATGGGAGCGCGATGCGCGAGGCTACATTGGATGCTTGTATAGGTGTATGTGGAGCGTTTTTGTTCGGAGAAGGTGGATTGTTGGTTGGTGATGCTTTGAAAAGGAGTTAGGTCGTGGAGATTTATTGAAGGGTAGGGATTTCATAACGCCAAGTTTATATAATTGAAGTGGGGGAGCGGGTCTTTTTGAGCGGATTGTCGGCGCGTCAAGCGGAATGAAATTCAATTGGAGCTGACAGCTGCAGGTGTTCGTAGTTGCAGCGGGAGGATGGATTAGTTTAGCTGCTTCACGACTGCAGCGGTGAAACGGTTTTATTACTCGCGCGGAGGCGAGCTTTGTTAAAATAACTTCTTTGCGCGCTGATTGATGCGACGGCTCTCTATTGTAATTTCGGCGTAAAAATATATATGCTTGACGCTAAATATAAAATTACTATCTCTTCCGTGTATCCGTAGTGAGAATTAAAATATTAACGCACCGCAGTCAATCATTCAAAGATGCTTCCTGTAGCGAGGAATCAATAAAAAACTCATCCTTTTTTCAGATCTTATCGAATCCGGAATTTCTGGCCGAGGGCACGGCGATCGACGATTTGATCAATGCCGATCGTGTACTCATCGGCGGCGAAGAATCGCCGGAGGGCCAAGCGGCGATCGAGCAGCTCTGTCACGTTTACGAGCACTGGATACCGAGGAAAAACATCTTGACCACGAATACATGGAGCTCGGAATTATCGAAATTGGTTCGTATGCGTTGATCTTGCCTTTTTCTTGTAGGCATTTAAGAATGTGCATAGCGTGGCGTCGACTTCGTTTCTCTGACTTGACAGATGTCTGAAGTCCAATTGCAATGCTTTTTATTTTTGATGGTTAGATTTATTAGTGATAGAACGTAACTGTAACGTGAACTTGTTGATTTGACTTGCTTTTATTTGCTCGTTGTGAGAAGCGTGAATTAAACGTCGTATTTCGTTGCCCGCGCGCAATCCGCGCTGAGGGTGAAATCGATATTTTAGCAATCCCAAAATAAGTTTTAGTATTTAATTACCAGCACATATTCAGACAATCCCTCGGCTGCAGTTTTGGCCGGTGTTGAATTACCTTGGCAAGAAACCGCTTTAATTTCTATCAGAGTAGCCTCTTTCATTTGAAGCATTGCGCCATCAGCCTGTTTCATCACTCACTCAACCCAAAATTCCAATAATCATTAACGAAGCAATTGAAATTTTCTAGGCTGCCAACGCCTTCCTGGCCCAAAGAATATCAAGCATAAACTCTCTGTCGGCGGTCTGCGAGGCGACGGGAGCCGACGTTTCCGAGGTGGCTCGTGCTGTAGGTCTGGACTCAAGGATCGGCTCCAAGTTTCTTCAGGCATCGGTTGGATTTGGTGGCTCCTGCTTCCAGAAGGATATCCTCAATCTTGTCTACATTTGCGAGTGTTTAAATCTGCCTGAGGTGGCAACTTATTGGCAGCAGGTCATCGACATGAACGAGTACCAGAAGACGCGATTCTCAGCTAAGGTTGGTCTTTAGAAACTGATGGGTTGTAAATTTTAGTGACGGGTTTAAGAGCGAGGCGTTGGGATTTACTAGTGCTAGTGGATAGTTTGCTATATGTTTTTATTTGGACGTCGTGAAAAATGTATAATGTTTTTTGCGATTTGAAGATAATGAACTTTTAAAATATTAGGTATCTTTAAACAGTCTATTATTAAGAGAAAAAATCATAGCGGTTTGTTTATTGTTTATTTAGGTTTCACACAAACAGTCATATTTGTAATCACTTAAAAACGAATAGTATTATAGTTGTTTAAACTTTCCACACACGTTAAAGATACTAACCAAAGCAAAACCTCTTTCTAAAAATAACCAGATAACATCTCAAGTGCTTAGTACAAACGTCGATTGTAGATATAATCACGTCACTTATTGGACACCAGTTCCGTTTCTGGCAGCCGCTAACGGTATTAACACGGGCACTAATCAGAAAGTGAAACCTATTACGACTATCCTCTAACACCATCTATCATTCCACTATTCATTAGCATTTTTCCGCCGCTCTAAAAATAACCCAGCTTCTCTCCGTATCCCGTCATAAAGTAATCACGAACCAAGGCAAAAAAATTAACCGTTTTACATACTTTTATACTTATAGGTGATCGAGTCGCTATTCAATACAGTAACGGACAAGAAGATCTCGCTGCTCGGCTTCGCCTTCAAGAAAAACACCGGCGACACGCGCGAATCGCCGGCCATCCACGTGGCCAAGACCCTGCTGGACGAGGGCGCCAAGCTTCACATCTACGATCCCAAGGTATATTACAGTTTCGCATCGCGTCTGTTTTTGCAACTTCTTTACCGTATAAGAACGGGCTTACGTGGCGCGCGTGCGGATTCCACATTGCGCTCTCTGACTCATCTAGCTGGAATTTCGGATGATCAAAAAGTGCGCTCTATGCGGGTATTAGAGGATTTCTTGGGAGAACGGTGTAGTTGCTTATTTGGATTGGGGGGAGGACGGCTTGTTTGAAAGTCGACCTCTCGATACAAGGCTACGCGTCTGGAGTTTAGAGCGTACGGGTTTAGCGGGAAGCGCGTAACTTTAATTTAACTTTTCTGAAATGATGTAACTCTCTTGCAGGTCGAGGAGTCGCAGATTCTTCATGACTTGACTCATCCGAGCGTGACGGCGGATCCGGAGTTCGTAAAAACGAGAATCAGTATTTACAAGGATGCATACAGCGCCACGAAAAACACTCACGCGATAATCATCTGCACGGAGTGGGATGAGTTCATGGTAAAATTTCTTAGAGTTTAAAGAATTAGAATTATGTTAAAGGATGTGATTTGAAACGCTTGGAAATGCGGGAATGTCGTTTAAAAATTAACAATAGCTTTTTCTCCAGGAACTGGATTACCGGAGGATTTACGCGGAGATGATGAAGCCTGCTTATATATTCGACGGCAGGAAAATCCTGGATCACGACAGGTTGCAGAAGATTGGATTTATTGTCCAGACGATTGGCAAGAAACTAATGAGGACCGCGATATCGAGGGCGTGGGGAAGTCAAGTGCAAGTGTAAAATTAGAGAGAATTTGGATTTTACTACTGTTGATAATAAGATAGAGGTATTACAGAGAATTGTACATTCAGCGCGTTTTATAGAGAAAAACTGCCATTGACTCGATTTCATTCATTCTGTTGCGAGATAAGTCAAAAGCACATGATATATTTTATTACCGATTTGATTTTAAGATTGCTTATGTTATGTATATTTTATATCACGATGAATTATTAATGAAAATATTGGTAAAGCTTTACGTTTTCGCTCATTAACATGTAATGCTTATATAATATTTTTATTTTATTACAACGTATTATTGCAAATTATTAGTTTTATGTTAAGCACATGTATGAACAAAAGTAGTTATTGGTATTATATATTCAATTATTAGTCTTTTATGCAGATATAGCGTTATATCTACTTAAATAAAATCTAGAAATTATATACTTTTTACAGCATTTACATATCGATGTAACAGTTGTAATATTTTTAAATGCTGTTCTGATAATGCCACAATGTAATAAATACAAATGTATGCTCAACAAGTAAAACTTTGATTGAGATATGCATTAAACGGTGCTAGTTAACTAAGTCGATAAGCTTTCACGATTTGTGAAGTCTTAATATTACTATTATATTGTTAAGCATTGTACATTAAATATTATATGAAAACTTTTATAATTTTTACATTTATGACGATAATGCTTTAGGCAACGGATCATTATTATTATCATGATTATTATATTATTATAATTATTGCAGACAACAATGATTCATGTAAAAATACAAAAAAAACGAACAAAATCTACTTTTAATATTATTATATAATTACAACATTTATCTATAAAAAATCAAATGCATAAAATTTGATCCAATAATATCATGCCACCAGCAATAAAACTGTGTTTGTAATTTTTACAAGAAAATGATTGTATTGATAAAATTGTATACTTATGATATCGATTTAATTCGGTTAAATATAATTACATTAACATTCATAGTAATTGCTTCTATTTTTAATTTTCCTAAGAATATTTATTTTTTATTTTTCTATAAAATATGGATAATAAATATGGGTAAGGTATTTTTAAAATTATTTAAAATATTACGTGACACTAAATAAATATTTTTTAAAAGTAATAAAATGAATAAGTATAGACATAAAGAATATTTTTAAGTTTATTAAACTAACTTTTGTCAACCAAATGTAAAATGAACGAAAACATCTTTACGATTATTACGTTATTGTTAGTATTAGTAATAGCCTTGTATACCTTTGGCATTGTGACTTTAAAAAAAGATATCTCAAGTGTCAGTAAACGACTTGATTGAAACTTTGTCATGCTGTAGAGCACTTTAAATAAGAAAAACGAATATTTTCTTTAACTGTCTATAAATATTTAAAGAGATGGAAATGATTATACAAAAACAGGCTCTTTACAATATTTCCCTTATTATATGATTTTTTTATAAACTATTA
>JAPYZA010000385.1:0-29994 GCA_030522685.1 Eupelmus azureus
AAAACTACTTAAGATATTGATAGATTCAAAAAACAATAATAATTTCAAACTGATAGTCAAATATATGTTTAGAAATTAAATTATATAATGACGTATTAAAATAATATAAAAAATCATTCATTTTTATGAATGTACAAAACAACACATTTAGTCTGACCAAACCTGGTTGTACTCTACTTACAAAGATTCAAAGTTCCTCATACAACCTTGCCAAAATAAGCATAGGTATCAGTCACTAAAAAAATGTATTTTAATTTTCAATCCACATATCACCCATTAAACTAAATCTCAACATTTAAGCATTCTCGTAAACGCATCAGTACCACAGAAAATCTCACAATACCTTCGTTAAAAAAAAAATAGTCTAAACATCTTTGTGCTGTCCTGTTTCGTCTATCACATAACATCACCCAAACTCAACCACCAAACCTTAAAAACCTCACCCAATCACCACAAACCAACCACTAATCAACCTCTTTCATCCGCAGCCGCAGAATCCAAGCAGCTCAGCACCGGCATCAACAGCAGCGGCCACGGCAACGACGACGGCATCAACAACTTCGACGAGCAGCGGCAAGGCGACGACGAGCACGAAAAGCGGACCCCGCGGCCGCGGCAGCCACGGTAGAAACGGCAACCGCAGCAGCGATCGCAGATAACATCCGGGCAAGTCCGCTGCTGCTGCTGCAGTCGACGCCGCAGCTGCCTCAGCCACGGCGGACGCTTAACGAGGTGCCGCCAACTATATGTCTTCTTCTATCTTGTATACTGTAATATAAAGCCTCTTCGCTAAGATCGCGTTTATATATACGTCGTCGTGCAGGTTCGTTTTGAATAGGTGATCTCGCGATGCGGAAGGAGAGCGAGTTTATGCGCGAGTGCGGATTGTTTAGCAGTGTGGTTGAGTATCTCGCGTTGATGTCTGTAGTTTCGATTGTATTTGAGCGCGGTTTTTACAAGGTCAGTTTTGTAGAATGCTGGAAATCCACGGAATACCGGTGTATTGATGACAGTGTTTAATTTAACGCTGTTTTCAATGTTATTGCGGTATTAACTTGCGGTTTTAATATTCTTTTTTTCTTATTATTGAAATTTAAGTTCCATAAACACAATATTACAACTAAATTACTATTTATTCACTATTTTTTTTAGTTTAATTATAATGTTTAAACATAGTATAATTTTATGATTAGATGACATAATGATACTTTTGCTATTTTTTGAAATTCGATTGTAATTGCATTCCTATTCAGAGATCTAAAATTTGTATGAGTCACGCAAATGCAAGAACATTATGAATTACGTTGAATCGTAAACGCACGGCGCTTACCGAGGCACACGAAGTTAGTTTTTCAGTCGTGATCCAACATCCGTTAAAAATGTTTTCCAATTGTTGTTAGATACTAATTTTCTTAATCTCTTTTTGACATTGTAATTAAATATGTAGTATGATTCGCATTGGTTTTGATTGGCTTTAAAATAATGAAACAATTCGTTAAATTCGACAAATAGATCGATTTCATCACCGGTTAAGAGATTTAAACGTGAGTAACTGCATAATTTAATATAGCTTTAAGCGCATTGTCCTTCAATAAGAATAAAAGTGAATGAAAAATTATTTTGACTTTTTTTTTTTTAAACTTAAAACGCTTCCATTTACTTTTAAGTTCAAATAATAATTATAAAATGTAATAAACTATTCATTTAAAAATAAAAGCTTTTTCTCATAATTTAATAAAAAAACTTAATTAAACATTGTATTGTAAGAGCTAGATTTACAAAAAAATTAAAATTTTGGAAAAATATTTACTAAAAAATGAATACTTTTCTATTTACATACGATACACATTATCATTTATTAAACATTTATTATCTAAGTAAATACAAATTAAGCGTACAAGAATACCGATAGATTTTTATTGTCGTGAATTTTAGTTCTGACCGCGATAGTTAAATAATTACTTGAATGAACACAATGTAAGATTCAATTAGATTGGGTACAAGGGAACACTAAAAATTGCTAATTAGATAATTATTAATTAATTTTTTATAACACAACATTTTAAGTTTAATTTGTCTTAATAAATATAGAAGAAAAAGAAAATAAAACGGGTAATATAATTCCGTGAATAAGCTGCAGTAGAATAACAAAATATTGAGATAATGAATGAACTCGTTACGAGCTTGTGCAATGAATGAACTCGTACGATCGTGACAAAAGTGCATTGACTATAATAAGTAGCTTGTGCGAAAATTACTCATTACGTGACTGCGTGTGTGCATTTACGTGTTTATTTTAAATGGTATTTTTGTCAACAACTATTACGAAAAAATAAGTCATTATCGTTATCAAGCTACGATGTCATATTTTTTTTAAATTATCTTAAATTTTAAGGTAATATTTTTAGATTATATAAAACGCGATATTTTTCTTGGGTACTTATCGAGGTAAATTCGCAAAATGTCCTAAATTTAGCTCTATTTTGGCATTTTGAGCACGAATTGGCACTACTAGCTTATGCTTATATTATAAAAAAAAATAATCTGTATAAAAAAGTTGTAGCTAAATAGAAGCAAAAAATCAAAGTAGAGCTAAATTAGGGTCAAATTAATTTAAAATTGAATTTAAAACGGATCATGATATTAGCTAAATCTAACGCTTTACAATATTTAGAGTCAATATACGTGGTACAGTAGATACTGTATATATAGATGTATACGTTTCACATTTATCTGCAGGTCACGTGAAACTCTATTTACCGCAAAAACTACAATTTATTTATTTGTGTTTTTTTTTGTATCTATATTTAACTATATTTATATATATATATATTTTTTATTAAGTTGTTATTTTTATCGAGAACAAGCCGACGATAAAATTAAAACGCCAGAAAATTTTAAATTATATAAAAAAAATGGGTTCTCGTTTCCTCGGTAAAAAGGAGGGGTTCACACCGCCTTAACAAAAATTTATTTCCACTAAGAAAAATCTCAAGATGCGTGAAATATTATTTTTAACAAAATAAAAAATATTACAGTTTCTGTAAATTTATTTGTGGATAAATAAGATATCTTTCAAAGAATATGCAAAAATTTTTGACATAGATTGGCTCAGTGGGATGGGAATTTGTTAAACAATACTTCCATTGTTGTTTTACTGATAATTTTTTTTCTTTATACCACATTAATAACAGTAGTCTTATCTTACAATGATTATCCCTTTTTTATTTAATAACGAACAAACAATATAGCGTTTTTGTTTGATTTACTATGTTTTATTTTATATCAAAAATGACAAAAAACGCCTAATTAAAACGTCAAACTATACAAAATATTTAACAGATAAAATACATACACTGCATTAAAGCCTCACGGTGCTCAGTTTCAAAATCAAGAAAATCAATTCATGAAAAACGAACAACACGTATACATTCAGAAACTCATCCCAACTTTCGCAAGCAAAATACGCATCCGCAGCGTACGCCAATACTTTCTTTACCAATTTCTTCAACAAAAGCGCATAGGCCACGCAAAAAACGAGCAGAATCAGTCGGCGTTTAGCGCGCGTCATGTCTCAATAATCGCTCCTCTCGATGGAGCCATCAGAAATCATCATCTTCGCCTCATCAAAATAAAACACTCCTCAATTATTAAAAATTACAAATCCATAACTCCAGCCATAACCACACCAAACCGGACAACATCACCGAAAACTGCACCAGCAATTCAAAACCAAACCCACGCGCACATTTCTCTGCACCTATATACACACAAAGTCCACTCGACGATACACACCCACATAGAATAGCGCGCGCGCTCTCGTCAACAAAGCCGCGCAGAGTCACGTATATAGGTAAGTAAATACCTCCAGAAAAACTATATGCCTGACCATAGCTTCCCCACACCTACAAGCCATATACTTGGGTACTTATATACGTGCCACGCGCGCGCCGTCGCTCATCTTCCGCTTGCAGCTGTGCAGAGAGCCAGCCAGCTGGTGCGCGCCGCCGCCGTCGATGACAGCCCGAGGAGCAGTCGCCGCCGGCCGCCTCCAGCAGGCTCGTCTAGAAGAGCAGCAGAAGCCTCGCACAGCAGAGCGGGACTCTTCCGTCCTCCGGCTTTTTGAGGTTATATTTATCTTCGAGCTCTCCCTTATCTATAGCGAGGGTGGAGGGGGCAATTTTCTGAGTGTGTTGTCGGGCTTGTAATTATAATAGGATTTTTTTTAGTTTAATTGGAGGGTATTTCGATGTGTTGTTAGGGTGAAGAGATAGGGTAAGGGAGGTGGAGAATGAGTTTTGCGAGTCGGGTGGTTTAGGTGAGATGTGTTGTGGAAAAGCGAGAAGGTAAACAATTTTTTTTTCAGCGGCGCCGAAGGGAACATATTGTAAGGAAAACATTGACGAGTCCGAGGGGCCGTATTATCTGCGCTGCTGGTGCTTATCGCGCTGGCAATTAATAGAATTGGCTATAAATATTACTCATAAGCTATCAGCCTACTTTTTTTTTCCTTTCTTTGGCCATTATTTTTAGAGCATTGATAACGTTAGCTTGGGAATTAGAATTTTTTTTAAATTGTGACAGAACCTTTGGCTTTTTAGAGAAATATCGCGGGAGCTTTTAACAGATGTATTAAAATATTTATTGATCACTTTGATTTTCAGTAGAGAGCAGCAACGCTATGATGCATAATTGGATGTGGCGAGGCTTTTTCAGATGATAAAAAATAATAATATTGCAGTTTATCTATGTTAAAAACTGCTAAACAATACCTCTCCACGTTTTTTACATGGACTGAAGTTGGTTAGTATTCATGAATTTCTTGTACTGATAACATGCACAATCAAATTTTGACCACTCAGCTGTCAGCTGGCGTGAAAGCTGCACATTATTTTTAATACAAGTACTAAATTTTTTTAAAGCCATCTCATGATGAAGTTGTTGTTAAAATTTATCAAATGTACAGTGAATTTATTTATTTTAAAGCAAGTTATTCATTATCCACATATTTGATAAGACTTTATATTACTCTTATCATTTATCAATATGTTTTATTCACAGACGTGGCTCTGACAAAAATATGCCAAGATCAAATGTTAAATATGAACTTACTGGAGATGACGAGGATACAAATGATTATTTCCTACAACACGTACAGGAATATCAAAATCTTTCGAAAAAGGCCATTTTCTGGCGTAAGGTGATGCAAGCCGTAATTTTAATATCTGTGTATTGGGTCTTTTCTATTGGCCTTACATTTTATCAAAAATGGCTTTATGGAACCTACGTAAGTAAATTTTAAATATATCAAATTTTAATAAATTAATTTATAAATACCTTCAATATGTGTATACATATATATTTTTCGTTTTTTTAAGAAATTCAATTACCCATTAACTGTGGTTAGTATCCATTTGGTAGTGAAATTCATTCTAGCTGGTTTGATAAGACATTTAAGAAGATGCTGCAGAACACAGCAGCAAATTTGCCGTTTATCTTGGCAAAGTATACTGTATACTATAGGGCCACCAGGTATTGCCAGTGGTTTAGATATTGGTTTTTCAAATTGGGCTATGTCTCTTATAACAATGTCACTGTAAGTATTATAAAATATAAAATTAAAGTCCATATAAAAACATTTAATTTATAATAATATTTTTTAAGGTACACTATGACAAAATCAACAACAATCATTTTTATTCTTGGATTTGCACTTCTTTTTAAACTTGAAAAAAAGGTAAACTCAAATTTTTTTATATAAAATCACATAATTTAGAGAATTTTTATTTAAAATACTTATTTTCAGTCGTGGGTATTAGGTGGAATAGTATCCATGATATCAGCTGGTTTGACAATGTTTACATACAAATCTACCCAGTTTAATTTATTAGGCTTTATATTATGCCTTCTTGCATCATTTACCAGTGGTATTCGGTGGACTATGGCACAAATGATAATGCAAAAATCTAAACTTGGTTTAAGAAATCCAATTGATATGATGTACTATATGCAACCATGGATGCTTCTATCTATTGTGCCTGTAGCTATCGTAATAGAAGGGACTGAAATCTACAATAATCTTATGAAAGTAGATTGGAACGATGCCAAGTTTATATCAGCAACAATCTTCGCTGTTGGGGCTGGCGCCATTTTAGCTTTTAGTATGGAAGTGATGGAGTTTTTGGTTGTTACTTATGCTTCTAGTCTAACTCTATCGATATCAGGAATATTTAAGGTATTATTTTCTTTATAATTTCAAATGCTTTTTCAAGATAATGTTATTTATTATAATTTAAAGTTTTAAATATTTTTTTATTGATTTAAATCAAAAATAAATTTTGTTTTAGGAAATATGCATTCTGGTCATAGCCTATGAATGGAAAGGAGATCGAATGAGTGGCCTTAATTTTGTAGGTTTACTTATGTGCCTTGGCGGAATAATTTTACATGTTATACAGAAAATAGTGATTAGTAAAAACGAATCAGTTAATGATTTGGAGTTACAATCAAATTCAATGGCAACAACTTGTTCAAAGTCAGATGAAGCCATTGACACAAATGTCCCACTAATAATGCAAAAATCAAGTTCTTTGACAAATTTACTTAATGCCAATTTCAGTTCAGATGAAGAAGACGATATAAGAAGAGAAAATTCAAAACAGATATTAACCGATATCTTGCAAAGAAGAGAATGAAGACAATTATTTCTTAATTAATTTTTGTTATGTCATAAAAAACAGCTAGTTAGTTTTTGATATATTTTTTTAAATTTTATAACATTCCTGAAAGCATTAATTATTTTATTATTGGTCAAGAGAACTGTTTATATTAGTGTTTATTACATCAAAAAATTTATATAATTATTAACTTGTATTATATATTGTAGTCATAGTTTATAAGATTTAACTGCTCCAGATTACCGAAGATAGTAAAAACGTTCTTCTTAGTCAAGTGAATTATTATCGCTTAATGCGGAATATTATCAGTGATTATATGTAAAATAACTGTTTACTTTTCATATTTCATAATATTGTATCATTTTGCTTAGGACTTCAGTGTTTATAAGCCAAGTTTGTCTAAAGTTTATCTTACCAAAGTTGAAATATTTTTCAACGTCTTTACATTCTAGTGTCAAAGATGCCATATTAAGTAAAATTTAAAACAATAGATCCAGATATATAAAAAGATAAACAGAAACTTTTTTATATTTTACTAACTTTCCTTAATGATGATAAAATTTTTGATTATATTTATAGTAATTTAAATACAGCCGTATAAACAAAAGAAAATGCAAACGCTTTTCATATTCACTTGTAAAATTGTATTTTACCAAGAAAGTAATTATATCTCTTGATAATTTATTTTTTAATGCTAACTGTGATCATTACTCAGTCTCATTGATAAGATCTTCTATCACTTGTCCACTGTATTTGTATGTAATATATTTCAATAAGTATTAAGTTAAAAGACAAGCAAAAATTAATTTTGCATAAATTTTATAAAAGATGTCTTGCAAACTTACTATAAATTTATAAAATATTTTTAAGCATCTTAAATATAATGGCAAAATTTAGAATTGAACTTTATTTACATTTTATGTCGTAAAAAATATGTTAACATAAATTGCCATAGTATGAAACATAGTTGAATTCAATAATTGTAACAAAAACATGTGAAAAGTATATGATGAAAGTTTAAGGAATGCAAAAAGGTATTAAAAACTCTTCTTTTAATATTTTTTTTTTTAAATTCAAGTTTTTGACCATTTTACATTCCTATCATAATAAATACTAATATCGATTGGTCCTTCGCATAAGGGCAAGAGGCATAATGGGATGTCGTAGACATACTACACGCGACCATTTGTATTTCCAGATTTTTGTTGAAATTAATAGTTTTATAGTTAATCTAACGAATTCATTGGCTTCCTAACCGCAATAACTATGGTGTAAATCTTGCAAAATCATGTTAACTGTAAAAACAATAAACATTTTAAAAATCTAGAAAATGTTTCAAAATATATAGTAAAAACGTTTGTTTTGCAAATTAGACGGTCTTGTATTTTTAGATTTTTATTGAAAGTATTAGTTTTATCATGAATCTTCATTCATTAGCTCTTTAATAGTAATAACTAGGGGGAATCAGCTCATAAAATAATAATAAGTACACAATTTTTTTAATATAAACAAAATTAGTGCATGCGTTTTACAACTACGACATCCTCTAGAAAGACCTACTAGAAGTATCTTCAAAGTTGTTTAAAAAAGATAAGTAGTTTAACTGACAATGCGTTTACGGAAACATAAAAATACTAAAAGAATGCAGCGTTTCATCCAATCATATAATGAATAAATAGTCAACAATAAAATACATATTAATTTTGTATAAGGGATACTGTGTTAATAAATTATTATTATACGTCCTAATTTTGAAAAATATTTAATAATTTTTTGCTTCCTTATTAAGAAAATGAAGTAATGTTAACAAAACTTGATAAAAAGATGCTTGAGGCATTTTTGTTGTCTAATAAAATGATTTTAGCGCTTTTTGATGCATAATCAAAAATGATACGAAGTAGCCGTATTCTAATCGGTAAACAAGGAAAATCGAGTAAATTCTTTTTTTATTAATTTAAAATTATACAATTTTACTTTTTTTTTAAATACGTATCACGTATGAAATTGTTGCATTATATTTAATACCCTACTAATACAGTTATTTTTAGCGCTTTATCGAAAACAACCCCTCTAAGCATTAATAATTTACAATTTTTCTTATCCTTATAATAGATATTTATTTTATTATTATTAAAACATTCGTTTTCTTAAGTTTCTGACTTCTTAAACAATATCAAATATGAATTTAAATATAACATAACGGTGGTAGCCATGTCCAAAAATGATCACTTTAAACCCGCTTTTTAAATATATCAAAAAAATGCAAAAATGAATACATGAGTTACAAATAAGACGGTGTGCACCAAGGTCTAGTAAGCTTTTTTGACCTCGTATGTTTGCAGTACACGTCTTCGTAATAGGTATAATAAAAAAAAGTTCACTTTACGCCCTTAGTACACAATATATTATATTAACACAGTATTTATAATAAAAAACAGTGTCTGTCTTAATAAATATTTAGACTACTTAAACGTGTCTTACGTTTTCCATAAACGGCGTCTGCCGATCTACCTTTTAAAATTAAGGTTTTACGATCCTTCTTTTGAAAATGACTGAAAATGATACAACTTATTTCTTATCGGAGTTTCTGGATGTCCTTATGGATGTCCTTATATGGATAGGGCCCGCAAATATGTTATAAAAAAATAAAAGTAATACATTTTTTAATCATAAACCATTTTATTATTCTATATAGTTTTAAAAAATTGCGTATTTCAAGACATTTGAAATCACAAGCACAAAAATTATATTCGCAGATTTAATTTGGCATCTATACAATTTTGCACGAAAAGAGATCCTCATAAAATTCTAATAAATCCTTAAAAATGCGAGCGTCAAATGTTTTGCAAAAGATGCTCGATGTAATGTAGAATGCTTTCCATTTATCATACAATAAAAGTTGATTATTTTCACATAAATGCTTAAAAATCTTAAAAATAAAAGCTTAATCTCACTAATAATACATGTCATTTTCGAATTGATAAACTTAAACAAATAAAAGATCTTCACAAATATACTAGATAGTAGACATTTTAGCGACCTGTTTAGTAAAGCGGCAGTGATGACATTCTAAGTTTCAATCACACAACTAATAGGCAGTGCGTGAAATTGTTTTTAGAAGTACTTCAGAAAACTACCACAAAATTGACTAATACGTACATAGAACGGCTATGCTTTACTGGGCAAGAAAAAAACTTGCCACAAGTCTTTTTTCTAAAAAGTAATATTTTTCTTTTGTAACAACCATAGTCTGTTTTATCACTGCGACATTAAAATTGTCCGCTACTTTTAAATGGCTGTCAAAAATCTCTAATAAATAATCTCTTTTGACAAGCGTAGGTTTTTCTGGTAATATTACCTAAAAACACAATCCGATATAAACGAGTTTATAAATACAGTCATCTATCAAATAAATAATTCGCATTTTTCTATTTAGCTTGTTTTGTTTGATTAGTCTTTTTAGATTTGGCTTCAATCCTGTCTTTTAGTTTGTGAATAAGATCGTTTAATTCACTCTGCAAAATAAGGATAAAAAATATTAATAAAAGTGATTTCAAGACGAAAATTACAGAGCAAAATATATTTACCTCACTGTACGTATACATAAGCGTGCAATTTTTCAAAACTTGTTTCTTCTTCTCTATGTATTGTATGGCATGGGTCAGGCAAAAGATGCTTTCATCTGTAGGATTGCTTACTAAAGAAACAAACAAGTTTGCTCGGCAAGTATCACATTCGTAATCTCCTTCGTCCTCTTTTACTTTTTTACCCTTTCCTTTTTTATCACTGTCTGGCAACGGTAATTTTTCAGTATTCGTGAGGCCTAATTCTTTTAATTTTTTGCGATTTTCTATTTCTGCATCACAAACTTTGATGACAGTTGGTAAAATCTAACACAGTAATAAATTAGTTTTAGTATATCATGAATTATATTTTATAGATTCTATTTCAAATCATATAAAGAACACTGTTTACCTGTTTAAGTACATCAATATGAGATCTAGAATCATTGATAATGCTAAATAACAGTCTTTCAAATGAAAATATTGTAGGCTCACAACTATCGTGTATATCCTAAAAAAATTAAAAAATTTATCATAAAATCAGATACTATTTAAATTGTTTAAATATATAAAGCTTTGAGAAAGTAATTGTTTATTAATTATGAAAATTATAAACCTTTTAAATAATTGATAGAAGAAATAAAAATTTAAGGTTTACTACTGAGATCTAAACTTCACTGATCTATAATATTCATACGTACTTGGAACACTTGTTCAGCCGTCTCGAGCCAGGAAGGCTGAGCGAAGTAGACGCTTTCGGAGACGACGTAACCCGTGCAAATACTCGAGGTAAAAGCTTTAGGAAAAACGACGATAAACTGACCAGGTTCTTGCACGGTTTGACAGAGTGGCACACCATTGCTTACAAGCATGTCAGGTGGTACCATAGCCGTGTCCGAGGGCAGCCAGATCGTTTTGTTCTTACAGTAGCGCGGGAACATCTCGGTCAGGGCCTTGCGGAACGTACTGTTTTGTTCGTTCGGTATGCCGTACCAGATCTTCTTTGCGCCTGTGTGCAGGTATTCGATCCAAGGCAATCCATGTGGGTCGCGGTACCAACAACAGGCGCTAAAGAGCATACCAACGTGTAGCGTTGGAACCGTCACACCTTTAAAAAAAGTTTGTTGATTTTTATTTATATTTTATTATTCTTAGTATAAATTTTGCTGTATTAAATAAAGGTGTAAAATGGAAAAACAAACTAACCCATTTGTGGACCAAGAGCCCTGAGCACTGAGCCGGCATTGTTAGTGAGAATTTTGAGGTTCCAAGGGTGCCGACCGAAGGGACTATTCTTAGCGACAGAAAAGCCGAAGCCACGACCACTGGAATCGATGCTCGCAGCATGCACACATACATGACGTTTCTTCTCGACGACATGACGCCAGAAGGCAGCTTCGACCTCATCCGCTGCCGCACATTCTGTTTCAGCTGTTGGTTTTTGTGGTTCACCGAACCACATGCGCTGAGTGTTTCGTGCGATCCGGTAGAATGCGTTCAACGGCATATTGCGGCCCTAAGCAAAATCGAAAAGAATGTTTTTTTTAATCAGTTTAGTGTGGTTAAAAACTAATAAATATTGAATGAAGAATTGCATACTTTTACAATACATTCTTCTATTTCTTCAGTACTGTCTTCGTCATCATCATCTTCATTATCAGTAGACTGTGTTTCTTGCCTATCTCTTTTTTCCCTCTTTATCCAGTCAGCTTCCACGTCTTTAAATAATTTATCTCTTTCCTCTATAAATTTAAATTTCTATGTTATTTAAGTATGTATACATAGAAAATAATCTAAGTATTTAAAATAATCAGTTTGTTTACCTTGCGATAACGTATCATAAGGAAGTAAATATTTGCAGTAAATATCATCCAATTTAGTGACCCGATCTTGCGCGGATCTTGGTATTTTCATGCCGTCTGCTACCTTTTGCCACTTCTTCTTTTCAATAACTTCTTTCAGTCCACCTAAATTTTGTACAGTTTGATACAAATGTGGGAGATCAACTTCCATACCACCAATCTAAATAAATTTATTTAATTAACTATTATTCATTACTTCAAATAAGCTATTAATTTATTGTAAATAATGAAATATACCCATGGTGGTTGAGTTAGAGTTATACTTTGCGTAGCTAAATATTTCTTTATAGCCATCATTTCTTTTACGTTTGGGCCCCAGCGATGAAGCATTCGGTGAACGTAATGATTGTAAGCTGTAAATCGCATGTCATCCGAAACTTTACATTCCGGCTGCAATTTAAATCCACAAATTTAGTACTTTCAAATAAGACCATAATTTATGAGAACACTTTAAATTTATTCTTATAAAATACCTTAAAATTTGAAGGAGGAACTACTTTGCAAATTCCGAATTTTTCCGCAATCGGTCGTATTTTGTCAATGTACTCCAACGGGTCCTGAAAGTCTTTCTCTGAGGGGCGAAAGGTCGGTGCCTCTACAAGGCAAGCTTCATCACTAGGATTTTTCATTGTTGGAAATGTAGTTTTATTTATTGGTGAATGAACTTCTATTGGCTTTGCTTTTGTTTGAGCTCTCTTTCCTCCTTTGCCTCCGTCGGCTGACATCTTCCTTTCTCTACTCTTCGGTGATTTGATTATTTTTTCAGGACTTTTTTCAGGTGTTTTACGCTATAATTCGAATGATTCATTCTAGCTTATCTTCTTATAACAGGCTTAATTTATGAAAATAATAATTCGTAAACTTACAATCGTCGACGTTTTTGTCACTTTCTCAGCAGGCGACTGGAATTTGAATCCTGCATCTCCCGTGCCTACTGTCGACGTTGACGGCAAATCCGCTTGGTCCACACTGGTATTCTGCGGTGTTCTCGCAGTCGGCTGCACGGTGCCGATGGGTGGACATCTCGCCACCGAAATCGGCGGTTTCGTAACGAGCTTGGCTTTAAGCAGGACCCTCTGATTTGGTCCAGTGGGACCCTCGGTACCCAGCTTCACTGCTACGCCCTGGATGAGTTGCTGACCGCCTTGGGCCGAGCCGTTGCGCGTCACCGCCTGCAGGGGAATGTAAAATAGCTGACCGCTGTCGTCGTCGTCATTGTCCGTATTAGCATCCGTTTGCGTGGATATCTCGGTGCTCTTCTGCACGGCACTAGACTCATTGCTCTCCGCTGTCGTTGATTGTTGCTGGCCCTGCTGCTGCTGTTGCTGCTTCTGGTCGTCCAGATTGACCTGCACGGCTATCGAAGCACTGCAGTTAACATTGCTCCAGCTTGTTGTTAGTTTGTCTAGTGGTAACACCTGTAAAAATTAATTATGTAGATCAGATTACTTTAAAATATGAGCAGTTTAAAATACTAAGAATTATTGATGGCAATAGAAGTGTACAATCAATAGTATACAAAAAAAATTTTTTAGTCAAACTTGCCTGTATGTTTGTTAAATCTGCGAAGTTTTTCGGAAGCTCGAAGTTCTTTGGCGTTGTTCTTTCTAACAGCGGAGGCGATTTTTCTTCGTCCTTCCGAGCTTCCTCTTGCGAGTTTAAAGGCTCGGTAACTTTTGTTGTTTCCTCGCCACTTTTACTCTTCGCTTCAGTAGTCGTTGACTGTGTACTCGCTGATTTATCCTTATCGTTGGTTTCTATTAAGAAAAAAAAAGCAATAAAAATTAGTAAAAAGCGTATACTTTTAGATGCGAAACAAATACTTAAATTCAAACATTCAAGATAAGTGACTTAACAATTGCAAGTTGCAACGTATCAAGTTACGTGATTGATTTAACAAATCATAAAAATAATAAAACGTTTCCAAGCTTTCGCACGCATCTTTAAAATCCTTCAAATACAACATGCAATTAATCAATCACAATAAAAAAAGACGTAGACAGCGACAATCTCGGTAAGCAAATCGGCAAGAAGACTGGTATAAGGCGGCTCGTGCGGGCAAGTGCGCAGATACCCACCGGTGCATTTGACGGGCTCTTTTGCCTTTCTGCGAAAGGGCGTGCTCACTGGCGTCTCGGCCTCGGACTCGAACGCGTAAACGCTGCTCTCGTTCTCGGGCGAGAAGGCGGACGCGCTGCTCGAGGGCTTGCGCTCCTTGACCTTGGGCAGAAAGGGCTTGCGCTGGTGAAAAAAAACCTTCTTCTCGGGACTGTTCAGGGACTTCTTTTCCGACGAGTCGCCCACCGAGGTAGCGTCCGACTTTGACACTACGTCGCTGTCCGCTGTGTGTGCATATACGTTACAGGTGAAATACGATTGATGTTGAGGTGGTAATGCGGCCGGTGTGGCGGGCATGAGATCAGATTGAGTGGTTTCTAATATTTTTAAGCGAAAGTGGCTTGTTGGTATTTGGTTTTGTTGGAATATTTCGAGTCAAGCTTTTAACAATATTTTAGAAATACATATGTCAAAGTTGTATTTAATTAATAGGCAAGAAGAGAGATTTGAATAAAGTTAAACTTTACAGCATCGTAAAAGACTTGCAGTAATGGAAGCCCATTTTTTTAAATTTTAATTTATAAAAAATTAATGACAACTTCTAGTCCTCAACGGAAATAATAGAGTTTTTTCAAAATTAAAAATTATTCTAAAAAAATGGGTTTCTATTATAGTAGAAAATTATGAGATTTGCAACGTAAGCAGTGTAAAACTTTCTATGTTATGGACAATTAATCAGATTTATTATTTTCGCACGATTTTAATAAAATATATCTCTGGTATGCTTTGGTAGCTACAAAGTATCAGAGAAATATTTCGTTTTTATAATTAATAAGAAAACTGAATTGCAACAGTTGCCGGTAATAATGCGGGTTCAAAATGACCTTATAATTTTTTTCATACAATTTTTAATTTTCGGAAAATTTCTCGACGTAAAATTATTGTTTCAATGAAGAATAACAATGTGACTTCACCATAAAATATAAAATCCTCTTTGTTATAGAAAAAACTAATTTGTTTCATTTAAACATCTCCCGATTAATTTTTATTTTGCTATTCTCTCAATAACTATATAAAAGCGGCGTAAAAAATATCGAATAACAATTATGCTTGTCCCTTTTATTATCGCCCATCTAACATAACAATCCTGGGTCAATAACACATTCATCGAAAATCATTAAGCATCAGTGTCAGCGTGCAAAATTTCACACATCACCCTCGCCCTTATCCTCGTCAAAGCAAGCACCGAAAAACCAAGTCTACGAACCGTGATCCTCCCCAAAGGACGAGTCCTTGCTCATCTTCCTGCTCGGCAGCGCGCTGCTCGTCTCCTTGGGCGCCTCCTTCTTATCACTAGGCGGCGGCGTCGGCGACGGCTGCGTCACAGCCGGCTTCTTCGCGGTGACAATCGGCGTCTGCGGCTTCACGTGATGAAACAGCGCGGTGGGCATAGTTCTTGGAGTGCCTACCCCCATCGAGGCGACCTTCAGCCTGTCGGACAGCTTGGAGAGCGTGACGTTGACCGGCCTCACCAGGTGCTGGATCCTCGGCGATATGGAGAGGTGACCGTGGCTGGGCGTCACCGGCGGCGCCGGAGGCGGCTCGCTCTTCTTCGGCTCGACGAACGGACTGCCGTCGTACTTGAAGACTCCGGAGACGGACTCCATCTCGACTTTGCTCTCCTCCTTGGCGAGCGAGCTCTCGCTCAGCCACTTCTCGATCTGCTCCGCCGACATGTTGACGCGCTCCTTGCGGTGCGAGGGCGTCAGGCCCTTCGGCATGTCGTAGATGTTGAGCGAGCTCGGGGCCGGAGTGCTGGCCGATACCTTCGAACGTTCATGATTCTGTTGGGTTATTCGGTCAGCGGAGTGCACGTGGTTGGTGGATTTTTGCGGATGCAGATATTAGTGGGTGTTTTTATAAAGGGTTGCGAGTGGGAGTGCTACTTATAAGTATACTAGGGCAATATCAATGCGACTACGAGAAGATTAAAAAAAATTATAAAAAAAAAAATTGAGAAACAATAGGCGATCTTGGTAATACGAATAGTTCTTTATTAAAATCACAAAACAGGCACATAAAATAAAATTACAGGTACAGGTAAAATATTGCGTTTTTTTACTAAGAGAGTAAAGTAAAATAAAGGAAAAGGTAACTAAGAGGTTCATTAAAAAGCCAACGACTTATTCATTCTCAGACAGTATACCTTCATGTCTCCGAAGTCCGGTTCGAGCTTAACGGAGGCGTTGGCCGCGGTACTGGTCGTGTGGCTGCCCATCAGCTGATCCTGCATCGGCTTGATGCAAGGGAACGGGCTCGTCGAGGTTTTGATGTCTGGCTTCTTTGTATCCTTTAGCGAGATGTCGTGAGGCTTAAGCACGTTCGCCTTGCTGTCGACGTCGTCGGGCTTGATGACCGCCGGGGGCTGACAAGCCAAGGTCGCTTTGGTAATGGCCTTCTTGGTGAAGCCGCGGAAGGACTCCTCGTCGTCGGAGATCTTCGTTGTGCTCTCAACGACGGCTTGCGTCTTTAGTGTCTCGACAATCGTCGGTTTCGGTGTCGTTATCGGTGCCGTCACTGAAGGCTTAGCTGCTTTCGGTTCAGCTACCTTTTTGGTTACGGCCTCGCTGCTGGCCTCTTCCTTCTCGCTCTCCTTCTTCTTCTTCATCTTGTGCAGAAGCGTTCCCAAGGTTTCTTCTTCGGATTCGATTTCGGTCTCGGTGGTTTTACTCTTGTTCTTCGCTGCCTCTGACTTCTGTTTGGAAGAATTCGCCGTATCTTTCTCTTTGTCCTTTTCCTTGTCGTTGACGTTGGAGTCACGTTTTCGCTTGGCGGGAGCCGTCTTCTCCTTCGGCGTCTCTTTACCTGTGTCCTTGCTACTAGTTTCTTTAGTAGTTTTAACGGTACTTTGAGGCTCTGCATTCTTTGCTGATTTATCTGAGTCGTTGGAGGTGACACGCGGAGTGTCATTAGATTTAGAAAGACTTTTCCTAGATACGAGACTCCGGCTAGATCTAAGCTTACGGTTATCCAGCTTCTTAGTTTTGAGAGTGCTTATGGGGGCCGATCGCCTCTTCGCCACAGGGACTTTGACTATTTCGTTCATCTCCTTAGAACTGATCGATTCATCGTCGCTGTTCAGCTCGGTATACTTTTGCACTTTTACCAGTCTTTTATTTTTTAATGGCAAGACTGGCTTTACGATTTTCCTTTTTGCCGGTTTACTGTTGCTATTAATAAAATAATCAACAAAATTATTAAGATAAAATGGAAAATACAAAGCATTATATGAAACTATTCTAAAATTACTACTACTTATGAATTCCTTTCTAGAATAAATAATTATTTTCAAATTTAGTTAAAATCAATTCAATTACGATTACACTTTCAAAAGAATCAAAAAATGTTCTTACCTATCACTGTTTGTTGTCTTCTTTTCTTTCTCCTTCTCTTTCTCTTTCTCCTTCTCCTTTTCTTTCTCCTTCTCCTTTTCTTTTTCTTTCTCCTTTTCTTTTTCCTTTTCTTTAACGCCCGAATTGACGTTTACAGTCGCAGCGGCCTTCATCGACTTAACTTTCGCCTTAATCTCATTCTCCGTTTGTGCCATCTTCCTCGCGTTTGGCAATTCCGGAAAACTGTCCAGCGACATGTTATCATCGTTCTCCAGTTCCGGGCTTACCAGTTTCCTACCCAAAATCTCCATATACACGGCTGCAGCCTCCTTCGTCTTCCTCGTAGGCCTTCTCGTCGGGGCCGGGGATGCCGACTTGGGCCTAGGGACATCAGCGCGTGATCGCGTAACTCGCTTAGCCTGGATTTTCTTGCTTTTGTTCAGGAGCTTCTTGTGTATCGGTTTACTCGTCACGGTCGGCTTCGCCGCGACCTTTTTGACGGTGCTTTTTAAAGTGAACGAATCAACGCTAGATGTGTCCTCTTTTGCGACTTTCTTTTTTAATTTCGCTACGAGCTGTTGTTTTTTAATGGCCTTGAGCGGTAGGCTCTTCTTCTCGCTTTCGGACATGCCAGTACTTCTCAGGCCGTGTCGTTTGCGTTCTATCGGTGGTACGATTTTCTTGGAGGTGACGACCTTTGGTACCACGACTTTCTCGGGTGCTCGTTCAACCACGGAAGCGCACGAACGCGTCTTCATGGAGGTAGGCTTGAACTTTTTGAGACGCTGTTTAGCGAGCCTCTGCTCCTGATACTTTTTCTTGAGGGCCTGAATGGCAGTACTAGTCGTTTTGAGCTTGATCGTTTTGGGGATGCTCGCGGCGACTTGTTTCTTAGGAACAGGTACGGGCTTCTCTTTGACCATTGTTGTCTTTTGAGAAGCCGATGTGGGGTTTTCAGTTTTAGATTGTGGTAATGGTTTGCCACATGTGCCATTTGTTTTAGAAAAAAGGGCGGAAGGAGGAGATGATTTGGAGGCATCTTGCAGCTTGTCCTTTTTGGAACTTGTGCTGAAGAAATTCAGACTTGGAGGTAGTATCGATGTACCTGAAAGAATATAAGAAATTTGTTAAAAATTTAAGATGTGATTATTTTTTTTATAACAAACTAATTTTAAAAATAAATTTATGAAAATAAAAAATATATATACCTCTAAAACAAAGGAATGTTAAAAAGTCTTCTGTGTTTGGCCTTTTGTGCGTTATCAGCTCAGTGAATACAGCAGGCTTTACTTTTTCCTTCTCTTTAATAGGTGTGCTCGTGGGACTGAACACAGGAGTAGCTGCTCCTTGAGCAAACTTTCTTTGTGCGTGTATTTTGGTTCTGAAACAAATTATTGAAAATTAGTCCTGAATTTTTAAAAAATCTTCAATAAACTAATAAATTTTATAATATACCTTTTCTGAGGCTCTGCAAGTGGATCCATGAGATCCACAAGGTCTCCTTCTTTCCTTTTTCTCTTGTCATTTCGGCTTAAAACCATTTTTAAGCACCAAGGGCACTATTGATATTTATTCCATTACGTGGAAATTCCTATAGAATAAGAGAAATCATATGATATAAACAATTGAATACATAGTGAGTATTGTTAAATACAAGCAAAATCACTGGATATTAAGATACTACTTAAAACCAAAATACATTGAATTTATAACGTTTAATCTTACGTCAAGAAAATAAAATGTTATAAACTAAAATACGCAGGAAAAAAATTCTTATGCATTACAGCTAATCAATATAAAAAAAATCCAACTTGTTCAAATCTTAACAAAATCAAAAGTAATCAAACAAAAACAATCTAAAACCACACCGGACACAAAGCTTCATCACTACCCAGCTCCAACAACTATAATCACCATCAAACGCAACAAACATTAGAAACAGACACTCACTCTCACTCTAATCAGCTACACCCGCACACACACACCCGCAAATCCAACGACTCGAGGCACTCGTCCCATAAAAAAAAAACCCCGAAAACCGCATGCACTTATAGACTCGCCGAAATCCCTCAACTCTCTCAACAACATCCAGAGCAGCTAGATATATACGCTCAGGTCGAGGTAGGCCGAGCGCGGCGCATATATATACGTACGTGAGGCCCTGGAAATGGGCAATGGCTATCGGATTTTCCGTGTGCGCAGGAAAAAGCAGAGCACGAGAGCCGCCCATCGCTTCCTTATTTTTTTCCTTTTCTCCAAAGATACAACCCGCAGACTGGTGGATTAAGTATATGTGTTTGAGACGCAGCAGCAGCCAGCGTCGCGTCCGACGACGTGTGCAGCTGCAGCAGCAGCCAGCGGCGCTTCCCTTCAATCTCTCCTCTCTTTCTCCCCTTCTGACGATGTGTAGTCTGTTGTATAGATATATATGTACAAAGGAAAGCCGCAGCCCACGCAGGACTACGTCTCCCTGCGTCTCTGTGTATATACTTTCTTGCAATAGTTACGATATGCGCGCAGGAATAAGCATATATATATATATATATATATACACACACGCGGAATGTCTCAGCAGTAGCCACGCGCGCGCGTCGACGAGGCACGATTGTTTATGGGAGAGAGCGAGAGAGAGAGAGAGAGAAGGGCGAAAAATTAAATGCCACACGGCACACGACTCCGGTAGTGCGCATGCATGAGGTGTGTATGAGAGCGGGGGCTCTGTGGCACTGGCAGGCTATATATGTAAGGGTAGCGCTGTCTTGTTTTAAACGCCGACAACGACGAGATAATTCGTATAGATGGCGTCGCGTGTGACTTTCAAAGTTTCGACACGAGTGGGCGGCTGATGCTGTAGTTTGTCGTTTATTGTTGTTTGGAGAGGTTAAAAAGCAGAGTGCTGTGACGTTTGACGGAAAGGAGATGATTTTTGGTTATAGTGTATGAAGAGGCGTTGAAGATTAGAGAGAGAAGCTTTTGTTGGTTGTAAGTAATTTTTGGAGTATGAGAATTGTTATTGTTTTGGTCTTTTTTTACTGGCTGGAATTGAGTTTTATTGTTTACGTGTAATGACGAGCTACTGAAATTTGATGATTTAGCTAACGTTTTTAAATTGTTTTAATTGTTAATAAACTATCACAACCTGTCTGTTTTTCTGTGACAAAAAAAGTAAAATCAATGTTTACATTTTACCAGATTTTTGAGTAGTCACTAAAAGGTTTTTTTCATAATTTCAGATTCATAACTACCATTATCATCCAAGACAAACAGTATGAATATTCCAATGCAACAAGGTGGCCCCATGGGCATGAACCAAATGGTTCAAGCCAATGCTGTACAACTTGCCTCTGCTCAGCACGCAATGCATCCTACACCAACACCAATCCAGCAGTCTCAAGAGAAAGCGGATAACATCTCTAAAGTTAAATCCCTAATTGGACCACTTCGGGATTCCCTTTCATTGGCACTAAAAACAGCTGCTCAAACTTTACATCAAAATAGTCTAATTGATACTTCTAAAGGAATTGATACTCCGGATCATCGTTTTAACAAAAATATGGAAGAGTTTTATTCTATTTGTGATCAGATTGAACTGCATTTGAGAACATCTATTGAATGCCTTGGTCAGAATTCCAGCTCTATCAGATATATGCCAGTATCTGTAATTCCTATTCGAACAGAAAATATTGGTGTCCAAGAGGCATTAAATTATCCACAATATTTAATGACTGTTCGAACACAAGTACAATACATAAGAGATGTTTATAATTTACTTTTTAATGCAGCGCGTGCTATTTCTAATAGTGAATAATTATATAAAAAATTTAAGGCAATTTTTATTAAATAATATTTATATATAAGACTTAGAATAAATAAATAAATTTATTATTAAAATAAAATTTTTTTAATTTTGTATTATTTATTTCTCAATTTCTTAAATGTTGATTCTATATTAAATCCTTATACTATAAAAAAAAAATCTTTTTACAAAAGAGAAAATAATTGAAAAATTTAAAGTTTAAAAAAATACAAAATTTATTTACAAAAATATACATAGATTGTTTTTTATATAATTTTTGGATCCTTATATATGTTTATAAATATTTAACAAATTTATTCATCACTTTGTGATAAAGCATGAGAAGATATTTTTAATACTTCTGTCTGCAGGCTACAAATCTTATTCTCAACTCTGAAAAAAAATTTAGTTTTATAAAACACTTTTTTAGATAGAATTACGTTATAAAGATTATTGACTTACATTTTTTTAATGGCTAAACCATCATTATAAATTGTTATAAACTCTTTATATTCACTTGTAAAATTTTCTAGAATATCAGTTTTGATTGGATCACTAATTTGTTGCAATATTGAATAACATTCTTTTAAAGCATTCATTAATTCTTGGACTTCTTCTATAGTACTTGGTAATATAATTTTTTCACAGCGTAAAATATCAAACCTACTTAATGATTTAGATAACTGTGATAGTAAATTTGTAAATTCATATTTGTTCAGCTTATCTAAAAATAATACACACAAAATACAAAATAATAATTTTAATATTAAACATTATTATTTTTAGTAATTTAGTATTTATTTGCCTACTTTTGATATCCTCAATATTAGGCTGAATAAGATCTATATAATTATTAAGATGTGCTAAAGCTTTAGTATCTTTTATTCTTGTTTCTAATAACTTGCATTTCTCTCTTAAAGATATTACATCCTCTTGAAGACTTTTCATTGAATTACAAAAATTAACTTCTGCATCCTTCTGAATTTTCTTTTCAAGAATCAATTCGGCAAATGATGAAACATATTCACTATAAGAGAGTTCTAATTCTAAATTATAATTTTCCATTTCTAATTTTCTCAAATTTGCAGAAGTAGCATTCAATGATGGAGGAGGCATCATAGAATACCTAGATGTATGAAGTTTTCTCTTTGGTGATTGCGCTATATAAAATTTAATGGTTTTAATAAAATACTTGTATATTTTAATAGAAATGATATAATATAACTTACTCATGCTCACTATACTGGCATCCATAGTACGGTTGTCCAATCGATCTGGTGTACGACCACTTTTGGCTCTAGAAATAAATGAAATACATTGTGCAATTGTTGCAGGAAGTTAGTAATATCATTTTTCAAAGAATATTCATTATGTATTATCAGATTATAGGTATTGATATTATACAAAATTCATTGGATTTAAAAACTTTTATTTTGACGTAATTTTCTACTAAACACATAATTTAAATATAACCAAAAAGTAAATCTAACCTGGGCACTTTGCGCATGGGGATAATTTTTGATTGATCGTGCTGCATATTTGTGTTAAAACTACACCTTTAAACATTAAATCAACTGTTTATTATTTTCAACAAAAATTATGACACTATTTGTAACGGATAAACGATTTGAACAAAATAAATGTTTGAACGCACAAACACAATCAACGTTAGTTAGCAAGCGGCAGCCAAACAGAAACTTGTAAAATTGACGGTCAGTAAACCACAAAAATGGATCACATTAACAGCTAGCTTTGATTTCAGCTTCAGACTAGAGTTAGAATAGACAGTCCGTGACATCTGATACCGTATTTGTCCATCACACCATTTGTACACAAACCTTAATATTCGAAAACGTCTTTTGTAACCAAATAAACAATACTTATTTTTTAAAATTTACTTCAAAAACTTATACAAAATCTTACCAAAATCCAAATTAAACTAAAACTCCCTGTAAACCCACATCATCTCCAATCCAAAATCATCAAAACATCAACAAAACACTTCTGATCAGCGTAGTCCCCGTCACAGAAAAAATCGAGTCAAAGCGGTGTCTCTGACAGAGCTCCACCAGCCAGCCATCAGCAGACCTCCGATACACATGCACGGCGTTCACACGCAGCGAGACGCGCCGAGGGTAACACGCGGAATATCGCGTGGCTTTTAAAAAAAACACACGGCTGGCCGAGAGTTGAAGAAATTTTTATTGTTGAAAATGGCCTCGACGGTGCTCGATTGTTTTCCCAAATTGTTGAGCGATAAGCCAGCGGCGAGGCTGGACGGCGGATTAAAACTGCTTCAGCATCTGTCCAAAGAAGTCCAGGTAATTTGCTTTGAGATATTGTATAACCTCAAAATACCGCATATTTTCGACTTGGGGATGATTTATTTGTTGTAATTTTAGATTTTTTAGGGTTTTGGTTGAATGGAGTTTAGATGATTTTATTTGTTAGTGTGTGTTTGCGACAGGTTTGGTGATTGTTAGGAATTGATTGTTAATTTAAAATTGTTTTAGTGATATCTAATTGATTAGATAAATAATTTAGATGTGAAGGGTTGATTATAAAAATAAAAATATATATTTTTTGTATGACATGTTATTTTATTTTCTATATATTCTAGGACAATGGAGAAAGCAAAGAACTCAATCATATTCTTAAGAGATTGGTTCGAGGTTTGGGATCATCAAAGCCATGTTCAAGGAAGGGATTTTATACAACATTCACAGTTTATTTGTCCTTAAATCCTGATATAACATTGGACAGAATTTTCAGAATTATGGATGAAGAGTTAAAAACAACTGGCAGTAGCACCAAAAGTGTAAGAACTATTTATAATATTTTATTATCAAATTTTATTTTGTTAATTATTTAAACCACTGGATTTAAACTATTAATTTAGGAAATTGCTGATGTTAATAATGGAAGGATATTAGCTTGTGGAGCTATAATTCGTTCTAAACTTTTGAAAACTTTTTCAATTGAGGACCAGAAAAAAGTCTTGGAATGTTTGATAAATTCTGGAAAAAAGAGAAGCTATTTAGGTTTTGAATCTGTCTCTTTTATAGTCGAGTTTTTAAACCAACTTGAAGATAATGAGTCATTCACTCCTATTTGGCAAGTGCTGGAACCTGAACTCTGTAAGCCACTATCTGAACAAAATCAAGACTATTTTTATGTATTATTGATAGTACTAAATAAATTTCCTGAGGTTGTCACAAAAAAAGTTTTAAAAAAACATTTTGGAAATGAAAAATTAATAAATGAAGAATCAATAACAGATATTTTAAAAATATTAACTGTAAGTTCCACCATGCTTTTATTATTTATTTTTATTTATTCTTATGACAAATTAAAAAAAATATTTATATTTTTCAGGATTTACCAAAAATTATTTGTTATAAACATCCAGTAAATAAAATATTCTGTGAAAAGTTATTAGAAACAGATTGTGTTGAACAATTTTGGTCAGGTATTGATCAAAGATTTATCAAACCATCAAAGACAGATGAATACTTGGGTGTAGAATTGTTCAATTTATTATTAGAATCTGTAACAAATAAATCTATAATTCCCAATTTATTAACACCAAACTTCTTAAAATATATGTTGAGGAGATTTACAAATAATGCAAAACATAAATCTGATGATGTGGCTTGTGCATTTAAAAAAGCCTTAACTCAATTGGTGAAACTTCTTGATAAAGATGTAAAAACCAAAGTACATATTGCAGTTTTAAAAAAATTAATTCTACATCCAGGTGATCTTATGATAGAGAAAATTACTAGCACTAAGGTTATTCAAATGCTAACAAGTAATCTAAATGCTGATGGTGTCAAAAAGTTATCTAATTTATATAGAGACATAGCAGCAAATACAAAGTTTAAAGAAAAGGCAAACTCAGTCACAGAACCTTGGACTAACGGTGAAAGAACTTATGCTATGCAGTTGCTTAGTACAAAGTAAATTTTCAATATTTATACATTTATTTAATATTTTTGACCTAAATTTTTTAATCTCAAAACAATTCATTTATAGATTGATAAGCCATCCAGAAATCGCGTCTGATCATGAGTGGAGAGTAGAACAATTAAAGTTTATATTTAATCTTGGTTTATGTGAAATTTCCAATGTTGGTGTAGAATTAGCTCGTAAGTATTTACAGATCTATAGAGGCTAAACTTTTTAGTTTTTTAGTAGATTAATATGTAATTATATATTCATTATTAATTTCAGCTCATTTCAAAGAAAGTTTTTACCGATCTTTGGATCACAAACTTTCGAAACTTGACGATTTACGAACCGTACTTAGTTCGTTAATTGCTCACATCGACGAATCTGTAATCCAAAATTCGGAAGTGAAATTGAGATCACCTTTAGACGAAGCAGCAATTGACGCATGGAAAAAAATGCTAAAACTCGTTCATAAAGTAGAAAAAGTTTCCAAAATCAATGAAAATATAAGCGCAGTTTTCCAGACGATGAATCTCCACATGGGCCTGCAACTTTTTTCTGATCCAGAGATGGCCATTTCTTCTGTCAATGAGCTCCACAGTTGTTTCGATCACATAAAGGCAAAGAAAAAAGCAAACAAAAAGAACAACAGTACTGTGGAAGATGAAGAACCAGAGTGGGTCGAAGTCGTTGTGGACTTGCTTCTCTCCTTCCTCTCAAGAAAAAGTCATCTTCTTCGCTCGTTAGTGGGATGCGTGTTCCCTCACATCTGTCCTCATCTGACGCCCTCCGCGATACACCAAATCTTAGCAATCCTAGATGTAAAAAGCGGTAAGAATCCTTTAAGCACAAAAGACAGCGAGGACACGGATTCTGAAGCCGAATCTAACGATGAAGATGAAGATGAAGATGCGGAAGAGCCCGAGGAGGACGAAAAAAATAGCGAAGAGGAGAGCACCGAGAATGGAGAAGAAGAAGAGGAAAGTGACTCCGATATCGAAGAATCGGAAGACGAAGACGAAACAGTAACGGACAGAGTTCGCCTGGCGGTAAGTCAGGCTCTGGGCGACGCTTCGATGCAGACAGATGATGAAGACATTGACGTTGACAATATTGACGAGACGGAGGGCAAGCGTCTAGATGAGACTTTGGCTGCGGCGTTCAGAATTCTCAAGGAAAATCGAAAGTCTCAGTCAAAGAAACAAGAAAAAAGCGCCCAGGCGCTCACACACTTCAGAACTAGGGTAATCGACTTGTTGGAAATCTACCTGGAAACGAGTCCCTCGATGGCTCTGGCACTTGACATGCTCGTGCCACTGTTCGCACTTTTAGAATTCTCGATTAAGGATCCACATCAGAAGCCACTGGAGGATAGAGTCAGGTCCTGCTTGAAGAAACTATCGGCCATCAAGAAGTTTAATAGCATTGAGAACGTTGACGAGGAATTATTGACTACTGTTTTAAAGGTATTTTGAAAAAGACAAAATAATATAAAAATTTGATAAAAGTAAGTTAATTAAAATTTAATTTTGTAGGCCTTGATAGAAAAAGGAGAACGTTCAGCGTCTGTTTGTCAAGAGATGGGAGACAAACTGGCAGAATGTTGCGTATTTCTCGTCAGGTGTTCACAACAAACAAACAATTGCACAGATTCATTTATTCAAATATTTGGAGAAAACTTGACGGCCTTCTTTAAAAAACGTGATTGTATTCTCCCGTCAGTTTTATTTAAAAAATTGTTCCAACTTTGTTGGGTCGGAAATTGGCACCTTGCTCCTCTTCTGGTATATTTTGTTAACTAATTTAAATTAATAAAAAGAATCTCTTATACAGATATTATTTTTATATTTAATTATCATTTATTTTATTTGTAGGTCAATTTTGCATTTGATGAATCCATCAGATCATACAGAAGAGGACAAGCTCTCGAGTTTTTGAAAGTATTTTATAACAATAGCAGATTGATAACTTCTGAAGATTACGCAGACAAAAAACTTGAGATGGAAAAAATTTTATACGAATCAAGTATAAATATACTTCTTGAACTGAGCAGTGCTCACGAGACTGAAAACGGCCAACCGACGACTAATGTAGGAAAAAAAATTAAACAAAAATATGTTTGTAATCTACTAACATTATTATTCGCTGTACGTGCTTATCATACGCCTGAGGCGTGGAACTGGAAGAAAATAGGTGAGAGCATGGCGAAATATAGGTCGAACGTTTCATTAGCGAAAAATAACGATGCTAAAAGTGCATACAACAGACTGGCTAATCGTATTGGTGCTCCCGTTGTGTAAGTTTATAATTTTTTCTTAAAAATGTTTTAAGAAAAAATAATATTAATTTAATAAACAATATTTTATGATTTTCAGCAGTCAAAACAAACAGACCGTTGAAAAAAGTAGTCTTAGTAACGGAAATCAAGAATCTGATTCTGAGTCGAAATCAGAAGAAGAATCAGATAATGAAACTTCTAACAATAGTCAATCAAACAACTGCGATAAATCGTCAAAGAAAAATGAAAAGAAGAGGAAAAAGAATAGCAGTAAAAGGAAAGACAAACAAAAATTAAAAAAAGAGGCTCGTGAATTAAGAGCCAAGGCTATGTCTGATGGCTTAGAATCTGTTGATTTTAGTTCCGTAAATTTAGCAAATGGTGCTACCGACGAGTCGATGCAAAATGGAGATTCGGATGAAACGAGTAAAACAGAGAAAGAGAACAAGAAGAGGCCTAAGACGAACACGTCCGATGTTCCAAGTAAAAAGAAGAAAAAAGCTATGCAAAGTGGAGATTAATAAAAAAATTCTCACAAAGTTTGTACTGATAAGAATGAACTATGAGTGAAGCCTTGATTGTTATTTTTTATAAACATTTATGTATCAAGTATATATGTACATAACACGCGTAAATGAACAGCAATCACTATTATATATAATAATAGACAATATCAATTTAAAAAGATCAAGTTAAGCAGATCGAGTTAATTACGAATTTTTTTAAATAACAATAAATACTGGAGTAGTTGAATGATTTTTTTCAATATTTTTAAAAGTGACTTTGAAAATTATTTGTTACTACGTCAAATATTGTTATTAAAATAACCGATAGTGATTATAAAGTAACTAATAAATTTACTTTATAAACTATTATCAAATGGATTTTGAAAATAATAAATAATTAAATTCGTTAAGCATTTCAAAATAAGAAAAGTGGAAGTACTAGTGCTTTGAATAAAAACAAAACATACAGATACTAGTTGTAAAGCCGATTCACGGCTTCTTTATAAGAGAACCTACTATGTACTTCCTTTTTTTTTCTTTGATTCTTATCATTTTAGTTTTTCTTACCTGTTTTATTTCCTGAAGTAAATAATGAGGATGTTGTTAATGTGTAGCGTGGACAAAACGCCTTTCTTGTTAGAGCAATAAGTGTTACAGCTTCTAATCTTAGAGAATAATGCGTGCTCTGTCTATTATAATAAAATAATTTTATCTCGTTGCAGATTAATATATTCGAATATTAAGTAGCGTAAAAATTTATAATACTTCTCATACAGTAAAATGCATACTAGGATGTCGTATCGATCGGATCAAACTGCTCATTTCCGCATCTAATAAAAGTTTTATAGTGTAATTTAAAACACTAATAGTCGAGTTTTTGTTTATTGATTATTTTTTAATTTTATCGCATTTTTAAACTAATTAAAGTATTTTGACTTATATTTTTATGAACGTATTCAGTATAAGGAGTCAAATAATGTATCCCTCTCCAAGTGCTTATACTTTTCCATAGGCTATTTTTTATTTACCTTATTTATTAAATATCTTTTGAACTATTAGTTTCGCAAGTGGGAGAAAAAGTTCATTCGATTTATTATATTTTTTCTTTAAATAAGATGAAATTTTCAAATTTTTTTAATTTTACGTTTATTTAAATTATTACTTTAATAAAAGCCTGATTCATTTGTTCTCCTTTCCAGAGTTATCTAAGAGATGATGTGGAATCCCCATGATATCGAGAATATGAGAACCAATTCTATTGAAATTAATTTTTAATTTTCGGAAATTTGTCGGTGCAAGGTTTAAAGAACAATAGTCATACATACTTTCTGATTCTCTTTGACGTTGCCGAACATTGCAAGATGAACTATAATTTTAAATATAAGCACCCGCGTATCGGAACTATAAAATTTAATCGTATTTAATTTAATTATATTTTTATCTGTTTTTTTTTCCATTTGAAAGACACGTGCGAATTTGTCCTGTATATGGTGTGTATGATTATAAAAATACTTACGCCAAAATTAAAAAGATCTTTATTTAGGTGCATGTTGCTCACTTGCACGTAAACCTTTTGAAGCTAATAAAACGTCAATATTTTAATTATTTCTACTTTTTAGAAAAATATATTTTCCAAAAATATGGTTTTACTTGAATCCGTAATACTGTTTGGTAATTTATTCCGCAATCTTTTTCAGTTCACTAATAAATTTTCACCAATTTTGCATAATTTGTTTAAACAATAATTCTTTAATACACTTCACTGCCACATTCCTGTATAATTGCAGCTGATGATGTTCACTTTTACATTACTTCATTGTACTACTTAGATTTGCAGTGAACGATTAATGGTCATCTGCAATTTCAGAGGCCATACCGAAGGCCCATTTTCACTGATTGTTTATAACTCTG
>JAPYZA010000386.1:0-29968 GCA_030522685.1 Eupelmus azureus
TATTTTTTAATAAAACATTATGTATTTCAAAATTTATCAACGGTCATTGGTTTCTTAAAAAAATACATTTACATTTACCAGTTTGACTTAGAATAAAAATACATAGTGCACAAAATACGAATGATATTATAGAATTCATGTTTAGGACTGTACTATAATAAGCAGCAGAATTAACTATATTTATAGTAATCGCTTATAACATGAAATAGGCCTATAAAGTTTACTAATTTATTCAAAATAAATAATAAGTGTTCATTATCTCTATAGATCATTCATATACGTAATTATATTCATCCATTAATCAAACTCTTTTGTACAAAGTAATAAATAAGTTTAGCGATCATTTTATTAAAGAGTAAATATGTAATAAACATTCAACAAAGTTTAGTTAAACTCCATTATACAACCTCAAAATATTAGTATTGTATTCCGCAATATTAGTTTAGTTACGAACAATATTAATAAACTAGGAAATACATGGCTGTTTAGAATATAATCATTACAATTTGACGTAAAAGTGTCTTGTTATCTAATGTGAATATGGCTTACAATGTACGTACGTATACATACACTCGGTAATAAAGACGCATCATTAATATTTTTTTTGTTTAGTATGACGTTAGTGAAATTATATAAAAAATAAATAAAATAAATAAATAAATTGTGTATCTTATTGTTCAAAATTTCGATTGATATCTGCACTTATAGTTGAGTTATAAGTGCTTTCTATACGTCAACAATCATCTAATGTAATAATAACAAATAATAATAATTATTAAAAGAATCATTAATTAACATTAAAAACAATAATAAGTGTTTTCTTAACAATGAATGATAAACGTTGATACTATAGTTTACTAATATTGAAATCCGTTAATAAATAGTATATTACGCACCTAGGGAGGAAAAATAAAGAATGTCCCAGATCGCATGTATATACCAAAAACGTAACACATATATTTTTCCAAAAAACCAAAGTCATCGCTTCTTTTCTCAGGATCCTCCCAGGATTACTCATCAATCAAACATTCACGCCGGCCGAGAGCTAGCAAGTTTCAATCTTGAAAGAGCCGACTTTGGCTTGGACTTCACGCCGCGGCTGTTAAATTACTAAGTCAGGGGAATCCATTACCGCGACGTGCGCTCACCTGTGTACGTATGTACGTGTGTTTTAACCCTCCGAGAAGCCGATACAAGTGACCGAGCCGCGTCGTCCGTGACGTCCCAATCCTTCTCTTCTCGACCTCGACTTTGAGCGAGAGAGCCGTGCTGCTACTTATCCCTCGGCTAAAGGATTTGCTCCTTGAAACTTGATGCTTCTTTCTTTATTTTTTTAACGGGGGTCTGAGAAAGCACTTGCTTAGGTTATTGTGTACTATTGTTTCGGTGGGAATATAACAATAGAAAAAACTTGGCTATTAAGTATGTTAAAGAACTTTTTCTTTTAAGGGAAGTCAAAGAGGAGGAACTTTGGCTTTGCCAGCTATTGTTTTCTTGAAGAGAGAAATTCGAGTTTACTGAATATATCAAAGTATACTCTCTCGTTCGCAATCTCCTTTTCTCTGCAAAATTAATGTATCAACGCTTTTTAGGTCACGCAAACATTAAATTCTGCTCGATCAGATCTTCATTTGGCGAGGGTCAGCCAGCCGTATATCATCGATCTTCATCTGCATTTGTTCTGCGTGAAGCCCTACTCTTTGCGGGCTATCTTATTTTTTTGTTAGGCATCCTCGGCACGAATCTAGGGGGAAGTTATCGAGGTGTTGAGTTGGTTCGATGGAAGTAGGTCGACGGATAAGGGGCTGCGAATATCTGAGAGAAAGCTTTTGACCAGATGGCCTAAAATATCCATTAGTTTACGCATGGATAGATTGAGGTGAAATAATGAATTTCAGATTTATTGAGAAATTTTCTTTTTATTTTAATGATGCTTTTGATGAGAGTGCTTATGATTTTAATGATTTGACTGGGTTAAATATACCAACGTTTGTTTTAAAAATAATATTTGTCTTTTATTACTTTTTTCTATTTTAGGTACTTGCTTTGTCTATGAAAAATTTTAAATTTAGCTTTTAACTTTTTTGAAATAAGTAAAAATTATAACCGATCCGTTGGGGCCAAATAATTTGGAAAGAATGAAAATTCCAAATTCGTTTAACTTTGAGCAACGTTTCGTCAGCTTGGTACGCCGACCTCATCAGGCTCTTAAATTTTTTTAATCAGAAAATTCATTATTAGCTTGTAATAGCACGCTACTGTTTAAATATTAATACATCGTCGATCAGCTGTAGATTGAAACGTTGTTCAAAATTTAACGAATTTGGAATTTCCATTCTTTCCAAATTAGTTGGCCCCCGGCGGATCGATTATAATGTTTACTACAACAATAAAGGGCAAAAATAATCAATTATTTAGTTTTAAGTTTTTTGTATAAATATAAAATAAAATGAAAATTATTATTAGAAATATAAAATTTATTTTATTATAAGTATCTACGATATCTTCAGCATTATTATATCTGAAAGTAAATTATTGTGAATTAAAAAGATAATCTGTTTGCACACACTACAAATTCATATCATTACAAACACTATCTACTTTCACATAAAGTCTAAAATACATAAATAATATTTGCGTTAAAATAAAATATTTATCTGGGATATCAACTTCAGTGAAAAGGTAAAGCATTTCTACGAGAGCCGCAAAAAAACAAATAAAACTTTATAATGAAACGAAACGTATAACGAAGAAAATATAATTACGGTACTACCTTAAGACCGGATCAAAAGTAGCGAGATTAGTTTACTTTTATAATTATGGCTCTCTATTCTTTTAATAAAAAAAATCCCCTATATAGCCACATATCCACTTTAAAAATGAAACTAAAAAAATCACAAATAAAAATCAATGACGCGAATCCACATCGACATTCTAGTTTTCATATCTCTCTTTTCCTTCGTCAATGCGAATGCAATTTTCATTCTCGGTCTAAAACGCAAAAAAAAATTCGCGTAACTCGGTGCGCTCGACGGAGTTCGAGTTATGTGCTCGCTCGTTTGCCCCTCCGACCATTAATGGGAAAAAGTTGGGATAAACTTGATCCATGCGGTCTTCGCCGAAGTACTTTTTGTACGCTAGTTCGCGTGAAGCCCGATAACGGCAATTCCGCAAGGTGACGTTTTCTGCGCGCGTCCGACCAAATTTCTCTCTGACTACTTAATGCTGGGGGAAAATCGAAGTGGCACGATGCTAAGGAGATAGCTGAAATCTTATTTATGATCTGTCAAAGATGTTTTAGTTAGGAAATAAGGAATATGTAATAGTAAATGTATATAGATATGATCAATCAATGTTTTATTCAATGTCTGCTCACTGTCTCAGTCAACAAAACTTTTTCAAACGAGCACTAATTGATTTATGGCCTCAAAATGTGATATTCTTAGTTTTATTAAAGATATGATTTGTTAATGTAATATTTCAAAGCCTTTAAAAAACTGCTGCTAAATTGACACTCGTAATTTTAAGAAAATACAAAATCATTTTAAATATAAAGAAAACTTTGCTTGAAGATAGCTGCACTATCATTGCATTCTATTTGTGAATTTTACTTTATCACTGAAGAACATTAATAAAAATGAACAAAACACATTATGCTTTTAGTTTTAAAATTTTTTTTTATAAAACTTCATGTCTTATCCACGAGATCGCAGACAATGATGAATTAAAGGCATCGTGCAGCTGATACCGCTGATTTATACAAGAATTCAAATTTGTTTAAATCAATTTTATATTAATTTCTAATTCAATTATACGCATAACAAAAAATTTTATAAGATTAACCCCACGGTAATTCACTACTTACACTATTTTATTACTTTTATTACCGGTGTTCCATGGTATATTTTGGAATATATTTCGGGATATCGAAAAAATGCAAAACCACGGTAGAACAATGGGACACTTCATAAAATTGAAGTTATGAAGATTTTTTTAGGGAAAGCATAAGAAATTACCTTATAAAATATCAATCTTCAAGTCAAAAAAAAAAATTCCTAACTTTAGTCTCAAAACTAAAAATCATCCCAATTCGGATTTCTGCACTTAACTTTGAACCACCATAACTTTAGACCTAATTTTTGAAATTTTTTATTTCGAAAAGTGGAAATACAAATTTATTTTCACGAGTCCAATTTTGTTTTTAGAGATTTAATTATAACGTTTTAAAACTAAATAATTAATATCGTAAAGTATATAATTATTTACATTTTCTCTAAAATGGCTCCGAAAATACCTATAACTCAAGTTTTTCTTCACTATTGTAGCTTTGTTCATTTTTGGTAACTCAAAATATATTCCAAGTTTTTAGTTAAATCCATGATCTGGAGGTACCACACTCTCCTTTATAGTTTAATCACTTAAAGTTAATAACATTTGGCTTTAAATAAATGTGGCAATTATATTTCTTTAATTTATAAATATCTATCTTTATTTAACAGTAAAACTTAGTAGGAAAACATGAAATTTATTTTAGTTTTTCAATTTATTCAAAATTTAAAATTATAAGAAAACAAATTGTAGGAAAATTTTCTACCGACTCGCATGTAAATAAATATTCTCTACATAGTTCGAAAAAATTTTCTTGCAAACAATAACATTTCAAATTTCCTTTCAGTTTATTGCATTTCATCTCATACATATGAAAAAATTAATCAAAAACAATTTTTATGCTTAATTGATAAGTTTTTGCACTAATTTTTAATTAAGTTTTTGTATTAGTAATTTTCATTTTAAATTTTCAATTTACGTTCTGAGGAACGACTGAGATGTAATAAATAGTGAAACTTTATTTCTTTCTTAGAAGCTAAATTTTTTAAATTAATGATTTTTTCCACAAGATATAAATTTTACAGTAGAAATTAGTTTAGCAGTAGAATGTGTTTTGATGTGTATGATATAAAGAATTGCTCTGAAAAAAATGCTTGGTAAATCTAACCAAGTAGTACTTGGTAAAATATAATTTGTTAAGCCTACGAAGTTTTTAGTTACATTTACTAGGATAGTGTTAATCTTTACTAATTAATCTGTTAGGTCCTGGGTACCCAAGATAATTGGTAAATATAACAAATTAATATGTTATACTTTCAAAGTATTTTTTTCAGTGTGTATTAATTCCGTTAATTTACCTATTAAAGATTATGATTAGGTAATAATAACACCATGGTTCGTACAGATTAACAAGAAATTTTCATTTCTCCAACAACATTAATTAATTATGACTAGGTTTTAGAAAAAAGTTTACGAAAATTATTAATGATTCTGTATATATATTGACTTAAATATTATTATTTACACCATAGTTCCACTATGAAATTTTACAAAATTATACTTAAACCAATAAAGACTCTTGAGATTTTTTAAATTTTCATTGCAAAAATATTATCCAAAAATGATCTGCTATTTCAAGATAAGGGTCGCCTTGGAAATTCAGGCAGGGAATCTATATTAAACGTTTTTACACTTTCATCCGTTTTCAGCCATTTTTATTCTTAACGTAATTTGGAACTAGAAAAACAATGATACAAATTAATTAGATACTAAAAATTAATTATTAAATTATAATCTTATTAATATAATAATATTCGCTTAAACTTACTGATATCATTAGTATCGCAGCAAATTCTCTCCCCCAGTTCATAACACTCCCTTTCATTCATCATATCTATCATGTAATAAGCTTGTGAAGTAGGATTGAATATATCCATAATTTCATCTGCAATAGTTTTACAATCCCTCCAGTCAACGCACCTCGTGCCCTTCCATTTTCCGGTACCACAATTTTGTAGTTTGGCTTCACCTAGTGAATAGTTTAAGGAAGAATTTAATGAATAAAGAACAATTTATTACTTATAAGAACAATTATTACTTAAAAAATTTAGAACATTTAACAAAACTGAAAAAACAATTGTTTCTTCAAATCTGTTAAGGATGGTCATCTAGTCATTCAGTACTTGCAATTTATGTTTCTTAGTTGAGCAGAACGTTTTTCTACTTTCAAATATGCAAGCTTTTAATAATATTATTATTATTTTATTCTAAAAAAAATCTGATTTATTAGATGATATTTATTTATTAAAAAATCAATTTTTATGACAAAATAAAACTGCAGTTTGCAAAATAAAAATGCAGTTTGCTAAATAAAAATGATCCTCTCGAAACTCAAATGATTTAAAAAAATTTTAAAATATGTCACTTTTAGTAATAAATTATTTTTTAATAAAACATTATATATTTCAAAATTTATCAACGGTAATTGATTTCTTTAAAAAATACATTTACACTTACCAGTTTGACTTAGAATAAAAATACATAGTGCACAAAATGCGAATGATATTATAGAATTCATGTTTAGGACTGTACTAAGTAGCAACAGAATTAACTATATATTTATAATAATCGCTTATAACATGAAATAGGCCTATAAAGTTTACTAATTTATTCAAAATAAATAATAAGTGTTTATTCTCTCTGTAGATCATTTATATACATAATTATATTCAACAATCAATCAAACTCTTTTGTACAAAGTAATAAATAAGTTTAAGATCATTTTATTAAAGAGTAAATATAAAATAAAAGTTCAACAAAGTTTTGTTAAACTCTATTATGGAACTTCAAAATATTAGTATATTATTTCACAATATTAGTTTAGTTACGAACAACATTAACAAACTAGAAAACACATGGCTGTTTAGAATATAATCATTTACAATTTGACGTAAAAGTGTCTTCTTATCTAATGTAAATATGGCTAACAATGTACGTACGTCTACATACACTCGATAATAAAGATGCATCATTAATATTTTTTCGTTTCGTATGACGTTAGTAAAATTGAGTAAAAAAAAAAAACAAATACATTTTTTAAATCTGTACCTTATTGTGCAAACTTTCGATTGATATCTGCACTTATAGTTGAGTCATAAGTGTTTTCTCTACGGCAACAATTTAGTATCGAAACAGCATAAATTTGGCATTTTATCATCTGATATAATAATAATAAATAATAATAATTATTAAAAGAATCATTAATTAATATTTAAAAACAATAATAAGTATTTTCTTAACAATGAGTGATAAACGTTGATACTAAAGTTTACTAATATTACAGATTCTTAGTATTCAAGTTTCAGAAATTTCTGTAATAAGCTATTTTAATATACATATGTCTGTCTCAAGAATATGTTATGCGGAAACGGGTACGGAAGAGAAGCTCTGCGTTGTAAAGCTTGTGATATTAAGTTAGTGCTTCTTTTATCATTCGGCGCATATATATGTTAAATACTTTACGATATTACAGAACTGTAGTCTTAAACAGTTTTAGAACTTAAAGACCTAAAAATTTTGTATAATGTTTTTAATACAGTATAATCTAAATTTTTTATAGAAAAATATTTTTCCAATATGATGATATAAAGAAAATTTTGTATTTGTATGTTTTTATTTAATTGTAAATTTAGAGGTTCTTATAAATAGTTTGCATATTAACGAAAATTAAGTAATGAAAATAAATAATGCAAGTAAAGCATTTTAGAATGTTTATTAAAAACTAGAGCAATAATACAACGATATTTTGTTTTTTACTAACGCTAGGGGAAAATAGAAGTGGCACGATGTTAAGGAAGCAGCTGAAATCTTATTCACTATCTGTCGAAAATGTTTTAGTTAGAAAATAAGTAATATATAATGGTTAATTTATATAGATATTATCAATCAATTTCCTAATCAATGCCTGCTTACTATCTCAGTCAAAATAAATTTTTTCAAACGAACACTAATTGATATGTGATCTTAAAATGTGAGATTCTTAGTTTTATTAAAGATACAATTTGTTAATATAATATTTCAAAGCCTCTAAAAAACTGCTGCTAAATTGATACTCAGCTTTTTCTTACTTCAACGACCATCACATGTTAAATAAATAAGAACATCAATGATGTAGATTTGTATGCGTTAAATGTTTATTAAAAATTTTGCGAATACTTTTTAGATATCGTAATTTTAAGAAAATACAAATTCATTTCAAATATAAATAAAACTTTGCTTGAAGTTGCACTATCATTGTATTCTATTTATGAATTTTACTTTATCACTGAAGAACACTAATAAAAATGAACAAAACACATTATGCTTTTAGTTTTAAAATTTTTTTTTATAAACCTTCATGTCTTATCTACAATACCGCTGATTTATACAAGAATTCAAATTTGTTTAAATCAATTTCATATTACTATCTAGATCACTTTCATACTATAAACCCTCTAAATACAACAATCATACGCGTAACAAAAAATTTTATAAGATTAACCCCGCGGTAATTCACTACTTACATCCACGCCGAAAAAAAGCAAAAACCTCATTATCTCAAAAACAATTAACAAACCGCAAACGAGAATAAAGCAAATCCGACTTCTTACACACTGTATACACCAAGCAGAGAAGAGCAAGAGTCCAACTCGCGCTGCGGAGCATACACCTCGGCGAAGCTTAAAATGCCTCGGGTTTTTGTTCGCAGTCGAGGGTCTGTGGCCTGGTATAGTCTTTCTTTCGGCCGGCTCCGCGCGCCCAGCGTTTATTTCGCGATTAATTATTCCAACGTCGCCCAGTGCTAGCCGCTACTTTAGCCGAAGCCCAACCGCTTCTTTTTGAGCTCGCGAATTTGTTGCGGGAGTTAAAGAGGATGGGAGCGTCCGATTTGTTGAATGAACAAGTTTTCCGTCTGCCTGGTTTGGGTTTGGGGTTGTTGTAGGTAGCTGCGGTGAGCTGGGTTGTTTATTAAGTGGAGTTTGGTTTTTCTTGGGATGGTAAGTTTTTTTGTGGAGGGGTTTGTTGTTTTGCTACTGTGGCTAAGGTTGAGGTTGAATATGAAGTCAGATTATTTCCAATTGCTCTCAAGTATTATAATCAATCACCCAATCATTACGATCCCAACTAAATATCCAAACTAATACAAAAACAATGCAAAAACTCTTGAACATCAGCATCGAACCTCTCCATCTCACCTCCCGCAGCATCAATTCCGCATCGCGCCACCCAACCCCATTCCGCGACTAAAAAGAGACAGTAAGCCGGAAGCGCCGGAGTTGTTTCAAGTTTCACGCGAGCACGCAGCGGTTCGCATATAAAATACGCATTCCTCGGCGCGCAGCCGCAGAGCGTGAGGAAAATAAAGCAGCAGGTCCCATCCGCGGGGCTAAAAGTTCTTGTGCGCGAGCCGAGCGACTTTAATCGGAATTCTCTCTGCAAGGAGCTTATGCGCGTTTTAGGCGGCGCGCGATCGACGCGCGCGACGCAGTCTCGAATGGACCGCGAAAGATACGTAATTCAAAGAGGGATGGGAGAGGGATGGGTGGAGGAAGGAAGGTTGGGTTGGGGGAAAAAAGTGCGTGGAGGTTAGAGGGTGGAGAGGATGGAGGAGTGAGTTGGGAAGTGGTGGAAGGTTCAGAGGCGAGTGAATGTTGAAAAAAATTTTTTTAGGGGGGTTTTGTGATATGTTTGAGTTGGCTGTGATGTTTAATCAGAATAACTGTTTTATTTTATTTAGATACTTTCTTTATACGTTTCGTATTCAAATTTCGTGATTGTTAAATGTTTTATATTTAGGTTTTCAATTTAGATTTAAAGTTTAATTATTATGTATTATTGAATTGTTTTGCTAATTGTAAACGCCAAACGAAACATTGGCAAAATTGACAATAAAGAAATAATTCAAGGCGATCAATTCAGAAGTTTTATTTTATACTTTATCCTGAAACGAAGAATAAAACCATTTGATCTTATTAATTAATTATTTTTAAATATATACAATCATTTAAACTATCACTTTATAAATTTAACTATGGGCACATACGCAAGTGCTTAATGAATATTACAGTTTAAAACTTCCAAAGAAAAAAAAATCACATCCCTTTCTACAAAACCCTTTTCAAAAGTCCAAATCCCTCCCACTTTCCGTACATAATCCACTAAAACATTCCATAAATTCCAAAAAAAAACCTCCCAAAAACCAGAATCCCACCGTAACCCCACCACACCCCCAGAAAATCCACAGAACTAACCCCCACATTTGCGGTATACGAAATATCCATATACGCGCCTGCAGCACCTACTACACTCCCACACCGCGTGGCTCGCCGAACCGGCACTCGGCAGGGGCCAGACTGCACAGCGCGCCCGCACCAAAAGTCAGCCGCGTTAAGTCCTCGGTATATATGAAAACTACGATTTATGATTTGCTATTATTACGGAAAACCGCGCTATGTACGAGCGCCGGGCCGCTCATTTATGGGAAGCCCTTGTTTTACGCGTCTGCGTTGTTAAAATGCCGCCGTCACCGCGCCGCCCGCGGCTCACCCACACCCCTACTTCCGCGAGCTTTCGAGGGTTTTGTGCCTCTGTTTTTAGCGCGCGGCCGGCTCCGTTCTTCGGTTGGCGGGCAGAAGTGTGGAAAAATTATATTTTACGGAATGATTTTGCGTGCCGGATTTTTTTTTTGGTAATTGTGCGTAGTATAGCGGCGGCTGCCTGCGGATTAATTAATTTTGTGTAAAACTGCGCGGCTTGGGGTGTATTTAAATAAAGCTGCTTTTGTGGATTTACATTTTTGAAGGGGAAGGTTGATGCTTGTACGGACAGGTTGTCATTTATTTTTTTATTGCGTTATCTCGTTTCTCATTTATTTCGTATCATCTGCAGTTCTGATAAGTCACTGTGGAAATCGTGAATTAAGAGTTGAAAATAATTACTCTTTTAATTTATTTAACTACTTATCATTCGACGCGTATAATTAAAGAATGAAATTTATGTTGAAATTCATAAAATGAATAAGGGGAATTGCGAATTTTAGAATTAAGTGGAATAATTCGAGTGTGATAAAACAGGTGAATATGAAAATTCTTTTTATGTCTATTGAAACTTCTCTTCTCAATTTTGCGTGACTATATTTTACTATGTTTTCAAGGATAATAAAAATTTAAAAAATGCGTTTTTTCATTAAACAACAAACGTTCAATAATTGCTTTTAATAACGAATTTAATTAATATATAAAAAAAATTTCAGCTCATCTCACCGTTAGACAATAACATGAACATTTAATAAAACATCTCTACCTACCTACCTCGAAATTCATCAACGTCCAATAATTAAATAATAAATCTCCAGACTACTCCACCATTCAAACATTTACAGAAAACCCAAGAAAGAATCCAATAAGCGTGATCGCTTGAAAATTTAAATGCCCCTGCACCCATTACATCCCAGCACGAGCATACGTCTCGCTCGCGGCTGGCGTGTGTATCAATCACCCCTCTTCTCCCTCCCACCCTTTTTTTTAAAAAAAAAAGCTCTCCCTCGAGAGTATTAAAGTCAAATTTCGAAGGATCCTGCGCAAAAAAAGTCCGAAACAAAGGCTCGCCCTGCGCGCACAGCCGACGACGCCGACACTGCACCTAGAATGACGAATGTACAAGACTTTTATTCATGGATCTCCTGCCTTATCGCGACAGGTGTACTCGCGCGCTAGACCCTCTTTTTCTATTTTCGCAGGCGGAATACAATTTTTGAGAAAAGGGAGGCAGCCGCTCGCCTACTGCTGAGAGAAGGGACGGGCCTCGATGAACAAAAACCTATGAGAATAAATGTGCCTTTCGCGCGGTGAGTCGGCGAGATTGAATTTACGCTCGCGCGTATATGCGTTTCTGAGAGAGCGCTTTTTTTCCTCTTCTGTTGGATTTTTTTTTATGGAAGGTGTGAGATATGTGTACTTTGGGTGTCTTATGAAAATATTCTATTTCTGAAACGTTCGCGCGAGCGCTGGTGTGTGAAATTCAGTATTTTTGAGAAGCTTGATCTTGAAGCAAGAAGTCTTAGTAAAATAATACTTATGTATTTATTTGTTGTGGTAATTGTAAAAAAGAATATAAATTAACGTTTAAGTAAATAATACTAATTTTATTAATTTTTAAAAGCCTTAATATAATTTTACATTTATTCGAATATTTTTTTAGGTCAATATTTGTTAAATCAACGAAAATCGTTTTTATTTAAAGAAGAAAATCGTCCCATATAACGATGTCAAATTATTAAAGGAATGTTTGAATGGAATTCATTTTTGCAGTTATTATAAGCCCTAGTTTTATCGGAGGTAGAAGTGGTTTTGTTGGCATTTGAAGAATCCAATAAAAGTCCCCATGTATTTAAACAATTTCAAAGAAAAATTCCTATAACATTTTACTCTAATTTTTTAAATTGCCTGAAGCATTATTAAGACATTAACCACTATTCAATTCAATAATGTATCCAACAATTTTTGTAAATAATACTATTCTTAAAACACGATCACCTCGCCTTAAATAACCCAATCACAGTAAACAAGTCCACCCTCATCTCAATTCCTCAAAACGACAAGAAATATCCCCGTCCCTCAGCCTACCAACCTGATTTATCACGCGCGAAAAGCAGACAAATGGGCCGATGCGTCACAATCCTTCAAGAGCCAGCCAAGCGCCTAACGGGCCGAAGCTTGGCTTCGGCAGAGCCGCCTCTTCTGCTCTGTATATATCTCATGCAGCCTCGCCATGAAAGACAGACTCCCCGGGAAAAAAAGGTAAAGCAAAACAAGAACAGCGCATAAAACAGCCGTATATATACGCGGAGCTTGCGCGCGAGAAAAATGGGGTTACGGCCGGGTATACTTGCGAGCCGAGGATTAAATCGGATTTCCGCGCGAAGATAGAATAATCGCGGGCAGAAGTGGGTCGCGCCGAGAGATTGGCACGCTGGTATATATTGTATGAAGGAAGATCTGCCGTCCTCGGGTGGTTTAGGTGTGGGTGTGTGCTTCGGATAGGGATATGGGATTTGGCGGCGATGTGGTCGTTTTCTCGGGGGATCAGGCAGGCTATTATCGGCGCGGCTGATTGTTATCGGTTTGCAGGTGCCGATGTGTGGATAGAAGCGCGACGGTTCGTTTACATAAGATAGGTTGTGCGGACCGCGAAATTGGATCGTTGGCGATTCGGTGGGACTGGAGGAGCTGGGAGAAGGAAGCGAGCTTTCTCTTGCGGAGGCTGGCTGTGGTGATTAGGAAGCGCGTGGCAGTGATAAGAGGAGATGTGGTTGAGTGACGTGTCGATTGTTAGTTGCTTTGAATTTTAAGAATGAATAGTTAGAGGAAGTACTTTTGTTGAAAAATGATTTTTTGCTTGAATTGATTAGGATTTTGTTTTGTCTTGAAAAAATTTTTTTTGCTTCCAAGGAATCTATTACTTACGTAAATGTCTTATTTTGCATAGTAAAAGTAATTCAAGTATGTAAACTACCTTGGCTTTTCTTTTAAAACAGATTTACCTTAAAAAAGAATTCGTTTTAGCCTAGATTGGATCCCTTACGTCTCTACAACATAATATTTTATAAAAATCATTTTTTTATAAAGCGTGGAAGATTATGCTAATAATAAACCTTACGAAAAAAAATTTTATTAAAGATATATAAATTGAAATTTATCTTTAAATTTTGACCTGACACTATTTTGGCAACTAAATAAATCATTATATCATGCATTATCATTGTACAAAAAGAATTTTTTAGTAATGTTATAATTTATCTACTGAGACCTACTTTCCATCTATGTGTCACCAGTGCTGCTTTCATAATTCATGATAATTTAAATTAAGTATACAAAATGATTGAGATACCATTTTACATTACACAGTCTAGAAAGTGATATATTCTCGAAGTCATGCATGAAGAGGTTTTTTAACCGTGAAAGTTTTTTTAGTTTTTTTTTATTATACTTTGAAGATGGTCTACTTGCGGTATCTATCTTTTTTATATTGCTAAAGATAATTGCAATCAAAATTTAAATATACTATTGTGCAAACAGTTTCTTATACTATTTAAAAATTTTTATTTATGATTTAATTAAATAAATTAATTAAATTATCAAAACTTTGGATCAAATAATTATTTTTATATTCTGAAAAAAAGGAAATTATTATTTATTTTATAAAACTTACTGTAAAGACTCTTATAAATTAAATTATTTTCGATGAAAGCATAACATATATTATACTATTTTTCTTAAGACAATGCTAAACATTTTCAAAACTTGTAATTATGTATATTATAATGACATTGAAAGCAGACCGAGACCATAGAAATGTGTACAAAGCTAGGTAACATTCGTTTCGGTTGCGATGCTTCGATGTTTAGAGAATTCTGAAAAATTGCTTGTATATTATTCAAATTATTAAAATATTATTATTATTAAAATTATATTATTTATTTATATAATATAATATATATTATTATATATTATATATTATTGAAATATTACTATCAATATTCTTTATTTTATTGAAATTTTACTATCAAATATCTATAATTAGAAAAATTACAATATGATAGAATAATGTGTAAGAATTAACAGAGATTAAATTAGTAATTTGAAATAGCAATTAGACAATTATAAATTTAGAGTGTATTTTTAAAATTATTTTAAATCTAAATCTATATAAATATAAAGATTATAATAATTTTAAAGAAAAATAAACATTTAAATATTTGCACTTCATAATAGGATTTGAGTTTTGTTTATATTTCTATTATTTCATCGATAATCCGCCTTAGACTTGATAAAAAAGAAAAAGAGAATTTGAACAATAAAATTAAATGGAAAATAAAAATTTCGCTTGTTACTTAAAAAATAAAAAGTTTTTTCTTGTTGTTAGCAATACATATTTTTGTTATTAACGGGATGTGAAAGGGCGGGGTAGAAATATGTATAAAATATTATACGGGAATCCAAAAATTAGGTTGTAAACATTCATTAAATCAGTTGAGAAATTTTTTTTTGTAAACAGTATATGTTGTACTAGAAGCTAAAGCCTCCCATTTTTCAGAAAAGTTTCACTGACTTTGTTAAAAAAAAGTGATAAAAAATATAGACAGAAAAATATCAATATCAAAATCCGAACTTACCGACGTTATAAAGTAAATAATTTTTCAACATGCATGTTAAACCATGGTTAAAGAAAATTTTCCGAAAAACAGGAAAAACAATCTCTTTCATGTACATGGTAGATTGAACTACATTCTTTACAATTTATCTGAATTTCATTAAAAAATGATCTACTTTATGTTTATCGTTTGAAAATAAAAAACATCGATAATTTTTTACCAAACTTTAGTATTAACATACTTACACATTACAAGTATAGAAATCGCCTATCTCTTGCGCTTTCGCAATGTACGATAATTTAAACAGTATAAAATGAACGGAACATTGACAAGTAATTTAGTCTTGAATTCAATTTCTTTCTAAAACTACGACCGAGATTCTAATATTCTTTCTTCATCATGAAGGTTTTCGTTGCTATCCTTGTTTTGTGCCTTGCCGATGGACTTCTTGCGGTATGTCAATTTTTCACTTTTCAATATAAACATTCTACATCAAACTATATTTTTTATATTGAAAATGGAAGAAAAAAGAATAAGAAATAGTCATTCGTAGTTGTCAAGAAAAGAAAGGATACAGTTGTCAAATAGTAAATATTTTTTATTAAGCGTTCAGTGCATAAACATCTTGCGTTATTATTGCCAGTTTTTATAACTGCAGAATTCATTTATGAATACGTTTCTTAAAATTTATTTAATTATATTCTATAATCTATGGTTGCAACTTCATCTTTATAACATTTTTATTTTTAATCGAACATAAGATACACTTAAAAAATTCAAAATTTATTGTGTTAAAAAATTTAGATTTACTTTTAAGTTTTATTAAGATTTGCTGTAATCCTTGCTTTAATAATTATAGGGAATTGCTCACAACCACAATGATGATAGCGTTGATGCTGAGTTCCATGCTAATGCGAAAGCATGTTTTGTGGAAAGTGGACTTGATGCAGGTAATGAATTCAAAATATTTAATAGTAGATGTTTGCTTGTTTAAAATTTTTTGCAAACGTATGTGATATTAAAAATTAAAAAGGTATAACTGTTGTATTTACTTTAACAAATTTTAATTTCTAGGCCTAGCTGACCTTCTGAGCAATGCCGATAATGTAAAAGAACCAGAAACGTTGCCTCCTAAAGAAAAAATGGATTGCGTTTACGCTTGCATATCTAAGAAAGTTGGATTCGTAAGTATTTTAATAATTTTGTTTGTACTAAAACCCCTTTATTAACCCTGCCAAATAAAGATACTAAGCACAAATAAAATTCACTCTATCTAAGTGAAAAATTATCTTAATAGAAATTTAATTATCGTAAAAATAAAATCTGTATTTTTTTTTAATTTTCTTCCCACAAATCGATTATTATTTATTTAAAATCAGTCATCCAATATTACTTGTTAGATATTATTAGATTTCAGAAATCTACTAATGTATTTATCTTGCTTGAAGAAGATTTTGTTTTATTGAAATAATATATTTATTTCTAAAAAGCATATTTCGATTTTGTTGAAGAGATTTTTTTGTTTAAGGAATAAACCTTATTTTTGTAGGAAAAACCCATCCGGAAATTGCAAGTGAATTCTATTTTGATGTAAAAAAGTTTGCTCAAGTTGAATTTTCTTTTCCTTACTAACTGTCATTTCATTTATCTTAAAACATAAAATATATTTTGTTATTATTTGTATCTATAAACTTTAAAAAAGACGATGTACAATAAAAAAAATACCGCTGATCAACAGTAAATAAGCATGTAAATACATTATGTCATAAAGTTAAACAAAAACATTATATACCGTAAATCTTGTTATTATTTAAAATTATTATCGAACAGATTTAAATTTTCCCATTATATGTATTTAGTTCACAGCCGACGGAAAAGTTGCTCCCGTCGGAGCTTCGGAAGAAAATTACTCGAAATGGACACCTGAAAAAATTGCCCAGTGCACTGAAGAAGGTAATAATTGCATTTAAAATAGAAAAAATAATTGTTTATTTTATTATAATATAAACTGGATAAATTATTATATTATAACGTTCTTTTCAGCCAAAGGAGATGCATGTAAATTGGCTGGTTGCTTGGAAGAAACTCACAAAATCTATGAAGATTAGTTTTGAAGACATTTATTTTATACTTTCATTAAAGCGTATTTTCACATCTAAACAACTTTTACAATAAAATTAAAAATATTAAACCATCAGCGCCACGATATGTGAAACATTGCTACAAGTGATGAAACATAAACAGTCAGATGTTAATCAATTTCAACCATAAAAATCTACGTATCGATCAATAAATTATTTTATACTAAGTAAACAATAACCTGTCATTTTTTTTTTAAACCAAACATGCACTCAAAAAGTCTGTTTTCCTCATCATTAAGGTCTACTAAAAATTCCTTAAACAGTAATTAATACAAAAAGCAATAAATACTAATAATTACATTAACATTTAAAAAATTTTAATATTATTAAATTACGAATTTTCATTTATCTTGGGGGCTTTTATAGACGAAATTTATAGAATTATTAGAAAGTTGTTATGCAGAGATATTGCCTCGACTCTAAAGGATTACATCTTGCTTTAAGCAATTTCTTTTCAAGCTTTCTGAGAATTCAATTGTAATCTATATAAGTACGGTTTTAATGAATTTTATTAATCTAAATTTGACTTGTTTTTTTTTTTCAAACTTAGTTGTACGTTTTAATATAAAACCGTTAATTTTATGAAATCACGAAAAATTTATTTATCTAGTTACGTTGGAAAGCCATAGATATAAAGAGATGTAATAAAATAGACATAGCAAAATGAAATAATAGAATTATTAAAATAGAATGTGCTTCAAGAAATGATTAATGTTTGTCGATTTCCTTTACTTTAAAATACAATTTTATTATTATTTCAAGAAATAGAGTATAAGTCCACTTCTCGATTTTTGTATTATTACTTGTAATATTTTTCTAGTTTTCAGCAAAAGAAAAGAGTCTTAAAATTATGGCCATTATTATATTTGCATATAATACCGTAATAACTAAGCAAACTGTTAAATTACAATTCATTCTCTCCGATCTCGGAAAACTTATAAACATCACATCAATTCCACCAAAACACAACAAATACACTTAAAACAGTACCTCCTGAAACCACAGAATTTATCTCATCTCATGCTTAATCCCCACTAACCTCGCCATCCTCGATAACCCAGACGCTTAAAATTATCAGTCAAATCCTATCAGTACTCCCTCATACATACCTCTCCATTCGTCAACACGAGCACGCGAGCAGAAAGCGAATTTCATTTTCGCCATTCCCCAACGGAAGAAGCGCGTCTGCCTGTCATCCGGACGAATGTAAAAACGACGATGCCGCGAGGTACGCTGCGTTCTTATACATTTCGCGCGGTTTATCTGATCCGAAGCAATCAGGCGTCCGCGCGGCGATTGCATTATGTTAACGCGGTTACCGCGAGCAGACGGCGCAGACTTTGCAATATCTCGCCGCTCTGCCCCCGCAGTTTTGTCCTCCTCCCTCGCGATTTTCATCGAGGATTCAATTTTTTTCTTTTTCCCTTATACCCTGAGTTTCGCTTTTTCTTCTTGGCGAGGGGTTTATTTTTGAGGCGGGCGGAGATGGCGTTGGTTGTCTTATCGTGTCTTAATTGGAAAAGGAATCAGAGCCGAGGAATCGGATTTAGTTTGTAATTAAATCTCTGCTAATTAGGGTGTCTCAGTCTCGCGTGACGTGGAATTGATTGCTTCTTGACGCACTTAGCTGAAGTAATTGTCGCTGGGTTATTTATGCATGAGTGACTGTGCTGGAGGATATTTTACAATAAAAACTCATTAAGAAGGCTAGTCTGAATTAAAATTACTAAAAGTAAAGTATTTTTTACTTCTAGAAATAATAGAAAATAATTTTAGTTTATATGAAATTTTTGTACTTACCGTATATCGTCGCTCCAAACGAAGACTTGTACATTCTATTTCTCGCCAAAAAGTGCAGTACTTTTCGCAAACTCCCGCGAAAACTAGGACTTTTAAAAAATTCAAAACTTTTAACATGTCTCGCAAACTAGTAAAATCCACTGTTTTACCGCGAAAATTAGTACACTCCATCTTGTGGATTGTGAAATTCGACCATCCTATTATAATATTCTGAGGCTTTCCGTAACAATCATATAAGTCACAATCCCATGTTTTCGAGAAATTGAGGTTTTAATGTTTATTAATCCCTAGATCACAAGAAACGAGTTGAAATCTTACACTTACCTAATCCGTTTAGCCACTAATAAATATCAGTATAATCAAGCTTAGACATCATTTTCACGTTTTTTCTTATTAATTTAATGAAATTAATAAGAAAAATGTATTCAAAAGCATATGTTATCTTAAAATATTAGAAAATTTGTGAAAATATACTTCATTTTAATAATTTATTACTTAAGGGGGCAGAAATGACAAGGAGAGGACCAGGAGTGCGGGTCATGGATCCGTATCTCGGGATTTTATTGAATAGGCCTTAAAATTCGAGTTATGGATGAATTTAGTAGAAATGATCGGTCAGGTTTGTATACAAATCAGTAATATACCATTCATATACAATTCTGACAGAATTCTGAAAAGTAAAACATTTTATGGGAATACAGGTACGAAATATACTTTTAAATAACTGAATAAATGTAATTTACAAGTATTTACAAAAAATTTCTGGTATATGATTTATAGAAAATTATACGTTGTCGGCTTGCAGCGAGCTTACGATAGATACCTCCTGGCGCATAATGCAATTTTGGCGATGCTCATAGTAGCTCTGCGTTCCATAGTGTAGAAATGACATTAGTCAAGGTATGGTCATCCAATATTTCTTGAGAGTAGCGTTACAGACTATTAAAATGTGCCAGTATGATATATGATATCTACATAGTAAATACAAAAACTTTATATCATATTCTACTATTTCTAAAATTGAAAAACCATTTATTAAGATTTTATGAATTTGACTCAGACTAGCTCCCATAAAAATGAAAAAATCTTGTTTTTCTCAGCTGCTCATTATTAATTTCGACCCACCTATTTTTACAATTTAAAATTTATTAAAACATTTTGCAATCTTTTGTTCTTACAAAACACGCAAGCACTGTTTAGAGCTATTAGCCCTTTCTACACGCTCTCCCTCATTACCCAACTTCACTCCTAAAAGCAAAGGAAAATAGGACGAACTAACGCAATAATCGTAAAATTAGTCCTATTAATCCCGGCAGTTTCCATAAATAGCCTCAAGCAGCGAGCTCTTGGCGGAAATGCGCCGGACTCCAGCGGCCTCCACTCATTATATAAATCGACGTGTAATCCCACGCCTAAATAGCCTCGCGCGCAGGGGCGCAACTCAATCTAGCAAAGTGAAAAGGGAGGCAGCTCTCTCTCTCTCCTCTCGCAACTACGACCCTCCGGTCCAGTAACGGCGCTCTTTTTTTCTTCCACTTTCATCCCTTTTCCGCCGTGACGTGATAAGGCGCGAGGTGAATAGGCCGCCACCGGCCTCGAGACCCCATGACGAAAGTATACAGCCCGGTCACGTTTGATCCGGCGCCACCCCTCGTCAGGTCCTCCCTATCCTTATCTCCGAAAATGCTGCGCTTTTGGATCAACGAACGACAGAGAGGAAGAGAAAGAGAGAGAGCTAAGCCGGTACGTACACACGGATCCGTTCCTATCTAAACGCCAGGCTTGCTATATATAGAGCGAAATGTGGTTAGCCGTTCGGATTAACCTCCTTCGACGGCGGCCCCGTCAAAGGATGCTGCCCATCTCGCGAAAATCTTAGGATGCAGCCGGCTAGCTCGCTTTTACTCAAAGGCGGATTTCGCCCGAGTGTGCACAGGCCGTCTTGAGGCGCGGATGAGGTGTATCGCTGTTTTGGCAAGCTCCTTTCGCCCTGGATTACGTGGCTTTATCGTATATAGTGGTCTTTTTCTGCGATGGCTTAGCGCTGTTTTTGCTCTCGAGGGGAGCTTGGCAAATTGATTTGGAAAGTGCATCGATATGGGGGCTTCTAAAGAGTGGGAAAACAAAGGGGTAGAGGAATGATTCTATTTTCGAAATTAGTTTTTGGGGGAAAGGTGATGGTGGCTTCGGGATTGAGTTTGTTGCGGAGCTTTTGTTGCGGTTTGCGAATATTTGCATGATTACAGTGTGAAGCAAAAAGCTTTGGAGGATTTTAGTTAACGTGGAATTGGTCAACGCAAATAAAAAGCAAACAATTAATATTTCGAATGAATATTTGTTTTACAAATTTTTAATTAAATTGATATTTTATTAAAATTTTTATTTCTTCAATCTGTTGTAATTTATTTCAAAAGTATAAAATTTAAGTATACTGGTTTAAAAAGTTCATGACCGAAAGTTCATGATCCAAATATCTCATGATTATCTGAAAAGTAAAATATTTCAAAAAGATTTTTTTCGAGACGATAATTAATCTGAATTAAAAATAATAAAGCGAACTTTTTTAACCTTTATTTTCATTTTAATCTTATTCATAAAAAGTACAACAATAACGACGTTCTATTTAAAGCTTACCATATTTTTGTTTTAATTTAAATTTTAAAAATTCTTATTTAAAATTAGGTCTTAAAAAATGTTATACGGAATGATCTTGGAAATTAAAGCAGGTGTACGTTATTTTTCATAGTTAGCGAAAAAATTTGAATTCTATTTATTTTTAAACTCCGTCTGAATTAAAAAATTTTCTCTACTCTTGCTCAAAACTTGCACGCTTGCAAATTCTGCCCATTAACATCCGACGCATACAAAAACAACGTTACTATTTTCAACACGTATCAACGTTATTACACAAAAAAGTGCGAAATTCATCGCAAGCTCAAAAACTCCCCCGCTCAAAGTCAACATTAAAAAAAACGCGTCTAGGAAGAAGCACAAAGCTCAAAATTCATTAACCCGCTCGCTGAAGAATCAAACGGAAAGCTCGCTCGTAGCGAACAATTTGCTCGGCATTCGAAATCGCCCGACTCTAGCAAACGCTCGTAACTGAAATAATTCTCTCTGCGGCTTGCGATGCGCGAGCGCGCGTCAAAGTTGGATAAACGCGCTCTCGAGAGAGCGTATATAGAGTTTGAGCTTGCGAGTTTCAGGGCAGGGATGGGTATAAGCTTGAATGTCGATGACTTTGGTTGCGCAACTTTGCGCAGGATGACTCGGTTTATCTAATGGCGTATGTATCTGCCTACTTTCAGCTATCTAATGACTTCTGCGTCAATGTTTGCCGGCGCGAAACTGCTCGGCTTGATGCTGGAAAATCCTAATATTTATCATCGGCCAACAAGCTGTAACGTCGCCGCGCAGTTGCTGCGATATTGCGGCGGGGATAACGAGTTTTTATAATGATGGAGGAAGCTTTTACGGGATTTCTCTATGAAAATAAACGATGGGAGTGAGATATATTGAAACAAGATTGAGAAGAAAGTGTACGCTGTATTTCGAGTTCTTTTTAATGATCTACAACAATTTATTTTTTAATTTTGAAAAAATTAATTCTTTTTAAAATTTACAGTTGACAACGTAATCTTTTTCCGATTATCTTTCTTGTCTTTTTTTTACTCTATTCCCATAGAAAAGTTTTACTGAGCTTCTATAGCTGTTTTAATAAGTAAACTTTCTTTCGCATTGTTCAAAGTAATGACTGCACTTATTTACAATGAGATACTTATACCTGAGCTGTAATTCGAGTAAAATAATGGCATCTGCAATTTATCGGCTAATTAAGAGTTAACAAATCCTCATACTTAATTTTTCACTTTTTTACAGTTAAAGAAAACCCTTACAATTACGATCCACTTTCCTCAATCACCTCGCAGAAAAATCATCTCACCAAACAACGAATAATTCACCCTTACAAAACAACCCATCACCCACCCCACACATCCCAGAAAACCGTTGTCTCAGCGACCGCACTAGCACGAGCCCTGTACACGCTATATACCCACGCGAACTATCCCCTCGCACGGAGCACGCACAGCCGTACATATATCCCAACGATCCCGCCAGCCATGCGTCTCAGGTGGGAATCGTGCCGGCGTCTTCGGGGCCAATCAATTGGCGCGCATCCTTCGCAATCGAAGCGCCCCCCGCAGCCTGGCACCGAACCCTTTCCACGTCCTCTCCTCGTTCTTATGCGCGCCGGCGTATAATCCGGGGAACCCCCGGCTTCGGCCTCCCCTTTTATGGCTTCGGGACAGGCCGAATCGACATGCAAAACACGCCTCGGCTTCTATACGTCTACGGGCCGCGCGCCGTTTCTCCGTCTGCGCCGCGTGATGGTATTTTTCGGGGGATTAAATGCTGAAATTTGATAGCTGGGCTTTTGTTTTTAATGGGGTTAGAGGGTTTGGGTGTAAGTGAGAGGTGGAGAAGTAGTGTTGGGTTTGCTGTGCTTGCGGATGAAACAATAAAGTAATGCAAAGTCAGTGTAATAAAAAATTGAATAATTTTAAGTATTATTATAATCATAATGGAATGTATCGAATTACTGGCACTATCACAGTCTATTAAAAATAAAAGAAAAACGCTCATTGTTCCATTAGCACACACATTCCAAAAACACATGAATTTTATTCCAGTACAAAATTATCTAATTCCCTTACAAATTCATAACAAGAAATAAGCATACGTAAACGCCACCTCCTCAGTATCCAACACCTAGGAACGAATAGCAGCAACGCAAACGAGCCACTATCCAGCCATCCTCGCCTACTTTATAGTGCAATACTCTACCGGATAATCGAGCTCCGGAGCCGTCCACTCCCCCCGTTCCCCCCTGGTATCGGGCATTTTTTAATGGCAACCAGAAATGGCCAAGGGTCGAGGATAATTCGAGTGTTCTTAAGAGAGGGTAGCTCGCATGCAATTTAGGGGTAGTCGAGTGGGGTTCGCGCGAGCGAAGGGTGTCGGGAGGTCGCGTTCGTGCCGGAGGTTTCTAAATTTGACTCTCTCTCAAGCGGGAGTGCGATCGCGTAGGTATACACTCGGCTGCGCGAGCCGGCTGGTTTACCCGGATGAATACGCGCGTATTTCTAATGAAATCGGCGACAGCTGCGCACGTTGCGGGAGGGACAAAAATCAGTCTGCGCCGCGGATGCTGGATTACGGTAAAAAGCGGACGAGTCGGTTTGGGTTTAGTTGTTTTGCATTTTTTTTAGGAGTTGAGTGAAGAAACAGTTGAACATTGAGATTATGAAAATTTTAATAAAAATAAATATATTAATTTTGCGATTGTTTTTATGGCGGTGATTGATGGTTAAGGAGAGTGATCTAACAGGCTTAAGGAATAATCGATTTCACTTTATGTTGATTATCTGTAACTATTTAATAGTGGTGGGCTAGAAACACTATTTTTTTTATTAAATTTTAAATATTTTATTAAAAAATAAAAGTAAAATATTTATTCAGTACAAATTTTCTCGTAAAAAGCGTAGAAGAGTAGCAAAAATATAAATATGAATGGAATCCTTTCACAATTTTATCATACAAGGACAGGACAGAAGCGATTATTAATGACGTTTTTTCGACTGAGTGAGCTTCGCTTATTCGTGATAATGTAATATTACCTTGAATTTTTCAAATAACTCTCGTACTCACTTTTTCATTTTAAGAAAATAAACTGCACAATAGAGAAATTTATCGCATAGCATTTCGTTTTAGACGTCAAGCTCATTGTATACGAATATTTTCAAATGTCATTCATACAGTACCGATGGAATATCTAAAAGTTCTCAGGTTTCTTTTATTTAAAATTTCTTTCTGTTAAAATTATTTGTTGTATTTTAAGCAGTCAACTAACCGAATGAAAATCATACTTTATATTCTTTTTAATGATTCTGTCAGATTATTCTAGCTTACTTCTTCGTAATTTAAAAAAGAATTTTGAAATTCTAAAATATCCTGTTTTTACTTGTAGTAACTTTTTATTGGAATGTGAAATATCCAAGATGAAAACTTTTTAAATAATATTCTGTTTCGATCAAACTTTTTTCAAATTTCAATTTCAAAAAATTACAAATTTATAATAAAACATACGAATTGTATATCAAAATTTTTTCCTTTGCGTCAATGTATACATTTACTTTGAATGATTCTTAACATATACGGATAATTAATCATACTACCATATTAGAAAGCTCACATCAAACATAACACACAAATACCAAAGGCACATGAAAAATCTAAAATTCTCAAACAGCCTGCGCAACGCATATTTAATACAAATGAAGTATATACGCGCAATTTCAATTCTCCGGGCGATGTAATGCCCAACAGAGGGTGCAGAAAGGTATATTGCGCGCGAGCGCGCTGCGAAAATTTAATAACAGGCACTTTCCTCTCCTCGTGCTCGGTATCGGATATCGAAAATATTCAACTTGTTTTCTGTCAATCTCTCTCCCTCTCTTTTATCCGCGGCCGCCTTTTGACCTCGATTCTTGCTCGCGCGGCCAATTTTTTTTCGTGGCAATATATACACTAGCGTTCAATATACAACGAGTTTAAAATGTTAAAAGGGACCGAGAGAGAGAGAGAGAGAGAGAGAGAGAGAGAAAATAGCGGCCGAAAGTGGGCCAGCTCGTTTTCCGATAGAGCTGCCTCGTGGGAAAACTGCTTTTTTTTCTTGATAAACTTCCTGGAATAATCTCGGAAATATGTTGCCGCATCGCCGTTTGAATATAAACTTGCTATCGCGATATAATAAAGCATGCGATGCTTCGAGCAATAAAGTTTCATTAACAATGAGAGCGGAGAGTATGAATTTTTTCGGTTGTTTGGTGGTTGTGTTGGTGTATGGCTTAATGAAATTTAGCTTGAAATTCGATTATTCCAGCTGGTTTGCCGTGTTCTACTTTGAGTCGGTTATTTATGTGTGTACTTTGAAAAATTGGTAATCTATCTTTATTTACACAACCTTAATAGTTAAAAGAGAAAGAGAAAGAATATAATTTTATATAAAATACTACAATAATCTGGAATTAAGTTTTTATATTACATAATATAAAATAATATAATACTTAATATATTACATAATATAAAGTAAATGCAAAATTTCAATAAAAATTTGTCAAAAATATTAAATTTACAAACTTTAACTTTTATAAAATTACGAATAAAATGCATATAAAAAAATTGTAGAAAAAAAAATACAATATACAATTTTCAAAAAATAACGCATCTTTAATTATTTGATAATCTAGCGTCTGATTTAAAACACGATTGCAAATGTTGAATTTTCGTGTACCCGTCGGCTCACAGTGGCTAATGGTCGTTCTCGCATGGTCGCAATATTGGCCTCTACCTCATTGCACCCTAATCACCTGTTTGCAGCTGGCCAGCCCTCGCTGCCACGGCCACCGCTTCCGTTTCACCCTCCACTTACCCTTAATGTCATCAAAGTCTTATTATTACGTCTCTTGCCCACCTAGCTTCCAACTTTGACCGATAATAATCTGGTCGAGTTTGTTTTTTAGATTATAAATAATGTTTGGGGTTTTAGAGCTTAGTATATCCTTGACGCAGATTTTTTTATTACGTGTAAGTTGATAGGTAAATAATAGCGATCTTTAAATTACTGGCTAGTAAGTAATAACAGGTATGAGGAAAATGGAAAAGATTCGTATCGACATAATCTGCAAATAATAAAATTATAAATCTGATTCACGGAGTTACCTCTCTACAAAACAAAACTCCATCTTTTTTAATAATAATTCCTGAAAATAAACAACACAAACAATCATTACAACTCACCAGAACCGTCACATATTTGCACAGAACAAAAATCGAAAGCCAACTTGACATTCCGCGCGCTCGCGCCCATCTCCATTATTCACCAGCGCATAATCAGATCTGCAAATCATTAAACCCGCGCCTAATTATGACTCCCAGCGACGAATGCGCGCTCGCTCGAGCGCGAAAATTCCAATTACATCGTGTACTGCCGGCTCCACGCGCGCTGGAGCTCATCGTTGCTCTCGATGAATTTTTAATTATTTCGCGATAACCGCACCCAGGCGCAAATTGGGTCAGGCTCCGCACGGCTGTCGTGTGGGTCGAATCAATTTTTACGCGGTTATTAAGCGAGTGGGGGGTAAAAAAAGATAATAATGCGCAAGAGCGCGCTGAATATTCAGCGGTGTATGTATATTTGCTGGCTGGATTGGGGATATATGAGGTGTGGTGAAGATCGTTCAAGTGGAAATTCGAGTGTGAAGGGAAATTAAAGATTGCGATTATTATTGGCGATGCGTGCTTTCGTTCGATGCTGTTTCGTAGAATCTCTCCATTAGTAATTATTAAGTATATTTTGATGAAGGTTGTTATGTTAATTATTGAGGTGGGATGAAAGTTTTATTACGTTTTTTTGGATTAATATTAATTAAAAATTGAGTGATTGATGTCTGCATGAAGTGCAATGTAAATTTTTATACTTTTACAGACATCAATCTTCGGAATGTGTATATGTGCATTGATTGCATATAATTTAATATAACGAAGTAAATAAAAGTTGGTTAGTTAAGGTAGATTATTATCTTTAGTGTACTTTAGTAGATTAAAGTATTATATCAGTACAAAGAAGTTTTCTAGTATGAAGTTTGTTCATAAAATTATAAGTATTAATTAATATTCGATTTAATTTTTTTGTAGTGCATAGTATTTTCAAGTTATATAATTTTTGTACCTTATTTCAAGAATTTAAATTTATAACAAAATTTAAATAAAATAAACTTATACGTCGAAAATTCTGCGCTAGCTACGAGACACATAAGAAGACGTCGTGTCAGCGTCTACGAGGACGTCGCACAATTCGTGAATATTACGTGACTCATAACGGACCGCAGACGTGCTTAGATCTCACATTAAGTCCTCTGCGATAATCTTTTAATCATCTAATCTAATTATAAACTTAATTTTATATTCATAATATATAGTTATATAGTTTTATAAAAATATAAATGTAATTCATTTATTGTATAAGGCCCGAATATGAAAATATAGGTATGTATAGAATAAAGTAAAAAAATTAAAACATTGTTTGTAAAATCTAATTTATTTGAAATATTCAAGTAGACATAAGGTATTGCAGTATTTAACTATGACCGGATTTCCACCTTACAAAGGTATCCTTTACAGTAGAACTATACAGAACTAGATAATTATCTATCGGAAGGGGGGAATATGAGAAATGGAGGAGAAATACTAGAACACATGTAGACAATGGACCCAGCTTGTAATCGGAAAATTAAATCTGATGCACTTTGAGTAATCTCCTGTATCCTGAAATAGTATTAGTTGACTGAACTATTAATATTAATTAAATGCTGATAAACTGTATTGAAATTGAATTGACTCCACTAAAAAAAATATAAAAGAATATCTGTAGCTAATCAATTGTTTCTTACTCATTTCGGCGAAATATTTTTTAATATAAAATATCTAATAATTCAAATATTCAAAACCGTTTTTCTTTCTTTCATTGTTTTCTCATCACCACACCTATTGCATTAGCACTATCAAATACTATAAACTGAACAATCTAATTATCATAATTTGATTCAAATAATCAAAGCCAAAAAACGCGCAGGTTCCACCCGTAGCAAAGTAAAAAAAAATAAAACGTCTCTCTCACTCCCAAAATTGAAAAATCTTTCTTAAACCACAATAATACGCAAACCCCGAGCACATCCCTCCACTACATAAGTGCGTAATTTCGAAAATCGCACCGCGAACACGAGAGAAAACCAACACACAGGAAAGAATCCCTCTGGCAATCCGGCGGATATAAATCAGAAAAAGCAACATCCATCATCACGGAGCGAACCCGCGCACGACGAAACGAGTAAAACGAAGTGCACGCCCTGGCGTTTCTTGAGAGAAAGAGTAATTGCCCTCCTCCTCCTCCCGATCCGGTCAGGAACGAGTTGACAAAAAATATATAGAAGCTGCGCAGAGCGAGAAAAGGAAAGCTGTACGCGTGGGCGGTGAGAAGCGCAGCAGCAGTAGCTAGAAATCGATACGAGCGGAATTCCAGGCGCTGGATTGCAAGGTCAAAAAAGAAGGAGCGTTGAACTTGGAGTTTCGTGAGAGTTGAGGAAGGGCTTTGAATACTGTTGAGTTCGGAGTGAATTTGTTGGATGGATATTTTTTAAAATTCTATTGTGTAATTCTTGATGAGTTTGCGTGTATATGCTTATTATAATGTAATTAATAGATTTGTATAAATACATCGGAGGTATGATAAATACACAAACTGTTCCGGTGATTAATGAATTATCAAAACGGTAAAAAATTCATCAATTCCACATCTGCAAAGATCTAGAATTAATATGATGAATGAATATCAGAAAAATATTAATCACACACTAAACATCTTTTAATACGAGCAAACATTTCTTTCCATATAATAACGACTACAACAAAATTAAATGATCCAACAAACAATTTAAAACTCCCCATATACCAAACCGACCAGCCAAACTTAAAAAACCACCTTCTCCAATCCAAGAAAAAGAATCAGTCACGACAACTCCAAGAAAACCCACGTCCCTCCCACTCCCACATCCACCTCCAAGCTTCCACGCTGCAGCACGCACCAGCGCAAAAAAACGGCTCTGCCGCAGAGTGGCGGCGAAGCCGAGCGGTCGTTAGCCCGCGAAAGGCTTTCGTAATAACAGAGACACTAATTATCGCGTTGCATTGTGCGAGCGACACTTTAGCATGCGCGCGCACGAGTCTCGAGGATCTTGCTTTTTTTTATCGCGATGCTGGGAGAGTTGAGGAATGAAGCGTCGATCGCGCTGGATGTGCGGGCTGGTTGTTGCTAAGCGGCGGAGCTTTTGGGGATGCGTGAGTTGAGGATTGATTGAGGGTGAGAGGAGGAGTTGGGTTTTTATTGCTT
>JAPYZA010000387.1:0-30571 GCA_030522685.1 Eupelmus azureus
GGGTGTCTCGGGCGCGGGGGGGGGGGGGGGGGGGGGGGGGGGGGGGGGGGGGGCAGGCGGCGAATTGCTCGCTGTATATCCCAGTGTGCCCCGCGCGATTGATTTGCGCATGTCAGTTGGCCGCATTGCAAATGGCGGCACCTTGTTATTGTCCATGGCGTTTTATGACCTGTCCGCTCCTACTTCGCCGATGATAATGTCGCGCAGCACCAGCAGCAGGAGCAGCAGCAGCGGCTTATGCAGCCTGCAGCAGGGAGAGAGCCGCCGCGTAGTGATCGAGCCTCGCCGCGCCGCCGCCGCCGCCGTACTCGGCAGCTACTCCACGTCCTCGTCGCGCTGCTGCTGAGAGCGAGCTGCCTCTCGTTCTTGGCTCTCTCGTCGTCGGGCGCGAGTTTCTACAAAGCCCGAGAGCAGAGACAGAGACAGGAGTGCGACCAAGCGCCCAGGTTGGCGCATAGACAGAGAGCACCCGTGTGCGCTGAGGAGAAAACAGAGAGGAGTGTGTCCGTGGAGTGAAAAGCTTGTGCGGGATTAGATAGTGGAGTGTGAGGGAGAGCAGCAGCCCACGTTCGGGAAGTGCGTGTGAGAGAGAGAAAAACGTGTGTGTTCGTCTGTGCAGCCAGCTCTCTCTCTCTCTCACGGAGAGCAGTGCCTCTGCGTCTGTGTGTGTATTATATTCCAACCCCCGCCCCCCCCCCCCCCCCGGGGACCAGAGCGGGCCTCTAATACACCACCAGAAGAAGAAGAAGAGGGAGAGAGAGTGATCATTTCGTAATTGCACTGTGTATGTGTGTGCACGGGGGCCAGACCCCCCTCCCCTCTCCACCCCCGTGAGTGCGCGGGCGCGAGTGTGTGTTGTGTCGCCGCGCGCTCGCTTCTCTCTCTCTCTCTCAACTTTCGGCCCTCTCTCTCTCTTGAGAGAGAGAAGAAAATACGGGAAAAGCGCGCGCGCGCGCGGGGAGATAGAAAGCGCGCCAGCGCGCCTGCCTCGCAAGTATATATCTGTGTCTCTCCGCTGTGCCCCCCCCGTGTCTGTGTGTGTGTGTATATCGGGGATCGACTGTCTCTCTCTCGCTTGTAGAAGCGCGCGGCCGCCGTTCTCCTGTGTGCGTGCGCGCTCCGAAACAAGAGAGAGAGACAGAGAGCACGATGGGCCCGAAGACGTAGCCGAGGACGAGGATAAGACTGTAGTGAGTGCACGAGGAGTCCGCAGCCTTGGCTAAAGCCGCTACCCAGCGTTGGAGCAGTGAGTGTGGACGAGAAAAGTGCAGGGAACGAGACGAACGTTCGCTCTCTCTCTGTCTCCTACGTACACACACGCACGCGTATATACATAGAGGGACGACGGCCAGCCAGCAGCAGCAATAATCAAGAGGAGCAGCACCGTCGGGAAGGCGAATATCATGGGGTAATTATCGCAATAAGCTCTAGCTTTAGCAGCCATCCTCTTTCCCTCGACTTTCCTCGCTTATTTACGAATCGAGATCCGTGCGTGTGCGCGCTTCCGCGAGGGAGAGCACGTTCGCTTGCTCTCTCTGTAGCGCGCGCGCGCACTCCTCGCACGTATATATATACGTATACACACACGTTCACGTACACCTCCCCCGACGGGGACAAAATGGTGGCCCCACTCCGTGTGTACAGTACGTAGAGAGTGTGCGCACCTATATATATACACACAATACGCACTTACACACGTGCCCCCGCCTGGCTCTCCTCTCTTTCTATATAAACCTCATCTGTTGTGCTGTATGCGTGTGCGTGTGTATATATACACGCTGCTGGTTGCGTGCGTGCGCGCGCCCGCGCTGTAATCCAGCGTATTTTCGCGGCGAATCCGTCCTTATCGCGCGGAAGGCTGGCCGAACCTAGCAGCCGGGATGCGTGACAGCTCCCGGAGCCGCGCGCCCCGACGGCTTCGGCAACCTATATAACCTAATTCACCGACTGGTCCGACAAGCGCGCGCCTGCTGCTGCTACTCTCTTGACTTATCTGTATATATACCGTACGTACACACTCACACATGCACGCGCGCTCGCACACGGAACGGAGCAAGAGAGAGAGAGAGTGTAGCTATATAGTAGAGAGTTGAAAAAGTAAAGAGAGAGAGAGAGAGAGAGGAGAGCGTGTGTTCCTTGTGTGTGGGTACACCCTGAAAGCGCGCGTGTACGTAACGAAAATGTTTGATATGTCGCCGTTGTTTTCCCGGAGCTACAGCCGTGGCTTAGACACCCTGGCGCTGTACCAGACGTGTGCGTGAAAGTGCAGCTCCTCGGGAAGCTCGAGCGGGGGAGCGACAGCCGCGAGAGGACCGAGACGGATGCCTGCTCTCTGTGTGAGTGTTATTTTTTTTTCGCCTCTCTCTCTCGTTTTCGGAGCAGCGCGCTCTTGGGGAAGGGCTACGTTCGCTGCCGCTGTTTTTCGTCGTTGTAAGTCTGCGCGAGCGGCCGTGAGCTTCGTCGCTTTTTTTCTCGCTTCGCGGCGAGTCGCGTTCGCCACACGCGCCTTTTTCACCTGTCGGAGCTTTATACGGAGGCGGTGTGCGTGCGTGCGCGCCTCTCTGTGATGTTGTTCCCGTCCGAGCGGTGTTGTGAGTGTGCAAGTGTGTTGTAACGATTGTAGAGATGGCTGCTGTGGGCACCTGGAGATGAGTGGAGAGTGATGGAGTTGTTGTGAGGATGGTCGATGTGGAGGCTGGTTTGGTGGCACTCGGGTGTTGCTGGTGGGTTGGTGTTCGAGGCGATGCTCGGGGTGGTAACAGGTGCAGTGCTGGGGATGCGATGTCTGTGAGAGGGTTTGCTTTGTGATGTGAGATGTGAAATTCGAGAACATTGAGTGGCTGATTTTAAGGTTGGGTGATTGCTTTAGTTGATGGGAGTGTTTATTGTTGGACGGTTTTTGTAGAATAGTTTGTTTTTTCAGGCGATCTTAACTTTATTACCAATGATTTTATAAACTAAAGGGATAAGTTTCAGACTGTGGTTTTTCTTATATTACAACATTGTTTTTTTTTTACAGTTAAAAGTTACGTTTGTTTGGTATTTACTGATTCGATCAAAATTGTATTGTTAAGATATATATATATGCACGGTATTTTTCATTTTTTACATTACTAAATGTTGGTCTTATATTTATCTCTCCAGTTTATTAATAAATCTATTTTCAGTAATCAAATATACACTTATACTGTGATGTAAAAAATACCTAATAATTACAGCAGTGTAAACAAAGATTGAACAAATTGTTTTGGTTAATTTTGAAATTCTTTCTAAATGTATCTCATGATGCACTATATCTGTGTATCTGTTCTTTGTCCAATAATTTTTTTATATATTTTTGCTGTATAATTTTAATTTTTAAATACATTTCCATTTATGCTATTTCTTGAAAATCACGTAATATCTAAATATTGTAATTTTATAAAATTATTGTGATTCTTATCATAAGAAATTTTCGATATTGCTTTGCATATCTTTTATATTTTATTAAAATAATACTTTTAATTAAAAATTTAATGATTGTTTTAAAAGATCTATTCATAAAATTATATTCAATATGATTATTTTCTAAAATATTTTTTCTCTGTGCTTTGTTTTGTAAAATGTACTTTTGATGCGTACAGTAACGCTTATAACCTTAAACCTATCAAATTATTAAAAGTGTAGTTAATACTTTGTGTACTGGTTTAAATTTTTTAAATTCATGAAAGCAAAATTTATATAATTTATTTGTACAACAATCTTATAATACTATAAGATTTTGATATTTATAATAATAACTGACTAAGTTCAAAGTTTTTTTGAAGCTTTTTATTATTTTCTAACTTTTTATCAACAATTTAAGAATATATTAATATTTATAATTCAATTGTTCAAATTTGTTTATAAGAAACTATATTTAACTTATAATTAAAATTATTTAAGCATTATTATATTAAAATTATTATAATAATAAATTGTTACAAAAAAAATTTATTTTATAATTATTATCTATAATAATGTAAATATACTTTTGTTTCAGAAATCAAGATTGCTAGATACATAGCACTGGAGGGGTTTGGGGCACTCAACAGCAAACCTTAAAACGGACATCTCGCTGTGCAGAGATAACATATAACCCTGAGACGTCCCCAGGCTACCCGGGTAGTTATGTGATTAATTGTTGGTGAGTTTTTAATTTAATTACCTTCTTTTATATCGAGTCTTTAAATTTTTAATAGAATATGATATTAACAAAAATTATTTTATAAATATATAGAATTAATACTTTTTTATTGATAAATAAAAATTACTATATTTTAAAATTTATATTTAAAATTTTCGAATTGTTCTAGAAATGGCGGCTGATAGTGATGGTGATCTTATTGAAACAGTGGTTACGTGTGAGGGTAATATCGGGGACCCTGAATTTCCAAATAAGTTCAAAGTCATCGTAGACCGCCTCAAGTCCCTTGTCTGTAAAGGTAAATAAGAAATTTAAAAAGTAGAATAATTAATTATTATGCTAATTAAATAATATAAATTTTTGAAATTATGCTTTCATTTTAGATAAGGGACAAGATCTGAGAGTTGATAAAGTAGAACCATGGAATTCAGTGAGGGTAACATTTTCAATACCCAAAGAAGCTGCTCTAAGGCTACGAGAGCTAGCAGCTCAGGGTTCTACAACTCTCACGCAACTTGGTATACTTTCTGTCCAAGTAGAAGGAGATCAAGTAAGCATGAATTTTGCATATTTTTTTTAATTTTAGTAAGTTATTGCATCTACATTATTTGAACTACTTAAGATAAGTTCCATTTTGAGGTTATCGGTATTCATTTAATGTTAAAAGTTGCATATTTATCAAATGCAGTAATAAGCTAAATAAACAAAATTTTAATAATTTTTTAACTTTTAAAACTGCTTTTTTATTTTTAAATCTTTTATTTCATATTATTACAATTATTTATCTATATTATTTTTAATATATATATATATATTACTTAAAAATATAAATAAATACTTTTTTCTTTCAACAGGTTATATCGTTAAGGATAGCTGGTCGGTTTGGAGGGGAAGCACAAGAAATTGTTTTACATTCAGGACCATCACAGGAGAGTGGAACTAAGTCACAGAATGATCCCACTAGTAATACATCTAGTATAGACAGTAATACTACTGCTGTGCCTGGTCCCAGTAATGTTTCTGCCATCTCTTCGACATTGCGAAATGTTGCAAATATTATTGCAGCTGGTAAATACACAAAACAATTATTTTCAACAATCAAAACTTTTAACATAGATAAGCTTTGTAACAGTAAAAATAATAATTTTTTTTTCGTCTATAGGTACGTCTTCGGAAAAATCGCCGCAGTTTCGGTCGCCAAACGTTGTCGCGCCGACGGATTGCGATCCGATACCTCCGTTCCTTACAAAAACTGTACAACCAAGTGCGACTGGAGTCAGCGGCGTCATTGCACCCGGCGCACAGCAGGGAGCAAGTGGATCTGGCGCTTCGCCAAGAACCACCTATAACGGGCCCTTTCCCTTCGCCAGTATGACCCACGCAGCCCAGGCCATACACAGCCGCGAAGCCTCGCAAGCCCAAGTGGCGGCTGGCATCAAGGGCGCAGTGCAATTTAAACATCACACCCAACCACCGCCGCCTTATCCGGCACAGGACGGCATGGCCACGGTAACGTCACCACAGACTGTTCATGGCCCTTCGCAGCAGGTATTTATTTTATTTATTAATATATACTATAGATACGTGTTAAGCATTTATTTTATTTATATTTATTTACGTTTATTTATCATATTTATTTATTTCTTAATTTATTTTAGCAAAGTAATGTGAGTACATAACTATTAAACATTCGAAACAGTACAATTGAAAATATTGAAAAAATGCCTAATTCAAAAACTATTTTATGTATCTTATTTAATTTTTCTTGAAATAATTTTATTCTGTCATTGAAAAAAATGATTTAAATCGAAACAAAAGTTTAAATAAATGCTTCATTCAACATTACAGGCGTCGGTGGTCGGACCGAGTCAGTACAAATCGCCGAGCGTCATGGTGTCTAGTCCATCACCGAACAGTAGCAGCGTTGGCGCTGGCTTGCCCGCGAACCCGATGATCGGTGGCCTTGCCACGAACGTTGGCAATCAAGTCGCCCTCTCGAGTCCCCTCCTAGTAAATCTGCTCCAAAATGACGGCGCGAGTGCAAGCGGCGTCCAACAGCAGCAACAGCAGCCAAAGATGCTGCCGCCTGCGGTGGTCGACGGCGCGAACAGCATGACCAACCGCATGCGGCCGCAGAAAAAGCCGACCGTCAGAAGAAAAGAGTTGACGGTATCGTCGAGCGAGTCACCGCCGAGTCTTGACTCACTCAGAACGGAGGATCTCTTAGTATCGACGCCGGTGATCGCGGATATTGGCCATGGGCCGTCAGCCTTCGCCGCGGTTAACGCCGGCCAAGTGTCAACAGTGCCTCAGCCACCGCCGCCTCAACTGCAGCCACAGCAGCAGCAACAGCAGACGGTGGTACCTGTGACGGTGCACACACAAGTACAAATTCAACAGAAGTTCCCTGTAAGGCAGGAGCTGGCTTACAGGCCTGCAGCCGCCGCCGTCCCAGGGACCGCTCAGCAACAAGTTCAGATGCAAAATCAGCTTGCCGCGAGGTTTCCTGTCAACGGTCAACAGGTAAAAAATTTTCTACTTTCATTTTTATTGAAATAACTAATAGGAAATTAAATAAAATAACATATGCAGTTTTTTCTTTTATAAAAATTAGATATTTATGTTATGTAATAGAAATTTTTATATAGTATAGTGGAAATAAAGATTTATTTATAGTTGCTGCTAAATGCGAGATTTTATACGATAAATCATTTTCTAAATATTAAAGCTAAAAGCATCAATCAATTAGCAAATATCTTGATAAAGCTGTCAATTATAAGCTTAAATAGTGATAATAAATCGTATTATAAACGGATAATAAAAATGTTGCTTTGATTTTAACAATAAATAAAAGCGTAATAAGCGTCAAAACAATCATCAATGGGATAACCAACAAAAAAGAATGAAATAAAAATTAATAGTTTATGAAAGAAATCATTCAAAATTACAGTTACTTATTTGCTATATGAAATAGTAGCTTAAAGTAGAATTTCAACTACAGTAAAATTTGTTATAGCATCAATTGTGGACTTTTTTATATTAATTTATAATTTCATTTAATTCGTAGATTTAAGAATAGTTAGTTCTTGATTTAAATAACTCACGCAAACATTTTTTTATAGAAAGACAATTAAAAGAGTAATTTTTGTTCCAAGACCGTAAAATTCTATTATTTTTACCGCTGTTGTAAAATATGATTTTTTTAATACGCATCTGTAAAAATAAAAAATCGTAAAATAAAAGTTTAAATAAGATCTTTATTTTATAAATTTAATGTTTTTAATGTTTATTTAGACGAGAACACCTTTGCAACAAAGGCAGCAGTTACTTCTTCAACAGCAACAATCACAGCTTAACCAACAAAGCTTAGTTGCTCAACAGCAATTGTTATCTCAACAACAAACACAACAAACTGCTGCTCCACAGGCTATACAAGCAAATCCAGTAAATACTGGACAACTTTTACAGCAACAACAGCAACAACAACAAATGCTTCAGCATTCGTCTGTAGGAGTTCATGTGAATCAGCAGAGGCTGAGTTACATGGGAGCTCAACCGAGCCGAGTATGTATATTTTATATTATTCAATGTTTAACATTTAATAGTTAATATATTTTTATAAATGATTAACATACTTATTATTTAAGAGCTAACGTAGTATAATAACATGTTAAAATAATAATAAAGTGCTGAACTCTTAAAATTCCACGATGAAAAAATATAACAATTTTTCTTTAGCCTATGCAAACTGCAAGCACTTCGCCAAGTCAGCAGACGCCTCCGCCGTATCCTCGACAGGCTCAACTTCAGCAGCCACAAGCAACAGTTCAGCAAACGCATCTAGGTCAACAACAGCAGTTGAATCAGGGCATAAATGTGCAGCAACAGTTGCATCATAATCAGCTGAAGAACATGAACGTGAACACGGGTGCGACAAGCGATTTCCGCTATGGTCAAAGTCAAAACATCTTGAGCCGAAATTTCCAAGGAACTAACGTTACCAGTGGTGATGCGAACGGAACCACTGCGACAGGAGCAACTTGGGCCGCGCAGAACATTCCTATTCCTCAAGGCGCGCAGGTGAACACAGCTCAGCGGACGCCAGCGACGGTAGCCCCCACGAGTCAATCGGCTCCCGGTGCCTTTTCACAAAGCAGCAGTGTTACGTCACTGGTAAACACGTTTTTCTACTTGTAACTTTTGGCTTTTTAAATTAATTTTTTACAATTATTAAAATAATTTTATAAATAAGCGTGCACTTTACTTTTTTAGATTAAATATTCAATAAAAAACATTATTATTAAAAAATAAAATTTATTTGACACTTTACAGGGTCACGTGACAAACCACGTGAGGGCGTCGCCGGCAACGGTAACGACGACAACAAAATCGACAGAACCAAGTAATCCTCCTGATGCACCAAAAGAGGAAGAGGAATCAGTCGAGCCTGAGTACACGTCGTCGGGGAAACCGAGGCAATATCTGATAAATCCGTTGACGGGTTTGCTTGAACCAATGCCTAGTGATACCTCTGAGTCAGAACCAGAAAGCGCGTTAGAGGCACAAGACGATTTCTTCTCTTTTCCGTCACCATCCAATGATCGATCAAATTCGATATTCTCGGATGACGATGCAGACAGCAACTTTTCGCGAAGAAATGATACGACGACCAACACGGACCAGTCAGATTCGGAAACGACTGCTAAATCGACTGCCAGCGAAGGTAGCCTCAAGCATAATCGGCTGAAGTCGAGAGATTCGCACAGTCCTATGCCTACGGAGAAGATCAAACTTAGGTAAATATTTTAAATAAAATAGATAGATTGTGCGTGATGAAATGAAGATTTGTGCGTAATCATTATCTACTTAATATTAATTTTGCATGCTGTATTTATATTTATGCTGTATTATTTTTTTTACAGGCTTAAATTGGAAAAATCCGAACCGGTAACGCCGGCGTACAAGGTCGACGTGTCGTTTGTGAATACACCACCCGTGAGAAAGGCTGACAAGTCAGCAAACAAATCGGTTTTCTCGTCTAGTGGCAGTCTTTCTAACGCAAGCGTTGCATCCAGCGGTACGAGCAGTAATGTCTCTAGTGCGAGCACAACCGCGACGGCCATGGCCACAGCAACGGCATCTACACCGGGAGGTATAGGTGCCGGAGCTGGAGTAATTGGTGGTGCAGCCTCGGGCGAAGAGCCAAGAGTGCCGCCGCTGCACATATCGCTGCGTGGTAGGAACGCATCGGTCGTGCAGATCGGTAAAAAAGAGAAGAAACTACTCAAAGAAGCAGAACTTGAGTCGGCAAGTATCAAGCGCCGAGGCAAGCTCAAGAAGATGAAAGAAGGTACCGACGGTAACAAGCTATTACAGAAGAAGTCGCTAAATATGATTTTAGGTAAGATATGTTATTTATTACAAAAAACAATTTCATTTTATAAAATGAAGAAAATGCAAATATAGAGATGAATTTATCATGAATTTTCATTTTGTTATTAGGTTCTTCGTCCGCCTCAAAATTGCCTTTGTCAAACTCTGCCATAGTGAATAGCGCTAACACTGTGGCAAAGATGAACAATACGCTTCAAACCGTTGTGACCAAGACCAATGCCTTAAAAGAGAGCAGTAGCAGCATGAGTGGCAGCAGCAGTGGCGGTAGTGGAAATGCGTCGCCAATGGAAGTGGAGTCTCGGTTGCAGCAGCAACAGCAACAGCAGAGTTCGACGATGAAACAACCGAGCTCAACGTCGAGTAAAATCGGCGGTGGTGACGTCGACGACATACCTCTTAACAGTAGAATACCCTCGCCTCTCAAGCACAAATCTTCCATTTCGAATCAAGCGGCTCAGAATGCCCAGCAACAGGCCCTCGGTGAGACTGAAGTGCCTAATCACACAAACGAGCATAAAATCGGCGGAGGCAAAACAAAAAGAAGAGACTCAAAGAAAAAGTCGGAAACCGGCGAGGGTTTGTATCGAGAGCAGAATCTACTGTCAGGTGGTCATATACTAGATAATCAAACCAAGTGGCGCAAGTTGGGCTACAAAGGCGGTGATACGGCTGCCTCAACTGGACAGACTTTGAAAAAGACAGCGGCAGCACCGTCAGCTGGAGTAACGGAAAACTCGGCTTCTGCATCTGGCAACGATCTCAGTGGGACGAAGAAAGTGAGCGAAATCAGGCGAACGAGCGAGAGCGATATTAGCGGCAGTAAAAATATTATGGAAAAAAGCGCTGGTATTCCGAATACTAGACAACCAGAGCCAAATGGTGTTAGAAAAGATTTGGTCAGCCAAGAAAAGAGAAGAAGGCTGAGCTTAGTAGATGAGAAGGATCTGCACTTAACAGGTACTTGGAAATTACTAAATTGGTTCGTACAAAAATCAAACGGTTTAAAAATATTATTAATAAAAAATTTTAAGTTTCTTTAAAAAAACTTGAAATTATTATATTATAATTTATAAATAATCAAAGACAAAAGATATAACTTTTTTAAAATCAGCTTTAAATTTTCAAGCTCACGAAATTTTTTTTAAAGTTTTCTACAATCTTCTCAATATTTAGTTTACTTTATTGTCATTTTAATGTCATTTTATATTACAGAATCTCAAAACATGGAAACGCAGTTAAAGAGTGAGAAAACGTCGAAGGAAGCAAATTTGCAGCCGAAAACAACGTTGTCCATTACCCAATCGACAGGAACAAAGGTCAATTCGAAAGCTACCTTTGATAATGACAACAGCAGCCATCCGATGTCACCAAAGATTACAAACCTAACGTCACAGGAAAACGACAGTAAAACGACAGCAGTGAATGCTGAGACCTTAACTGTGCCCTCGAAAACAAACGCCGCACAGTCTATAGCAACAACAACGCTGACGTCAACGACAACGACTTCGACGATTGCGGCAACAACAAGAGCAACGCTGCCGAGTAAGCAAGCAAAGACTGAGCTAGATATCAACAAGACCGTTGTAGGGTCAGCTGCTAAAATGCAAAACGTCACTCAAAAGATAAAGAATCACACGTTATCTACGACGAAGAATGACCTGCATCGAGTTACGTCCTCAGCGCTGCAAGCTAAGAAACTTGCTCAGAACCATCACGCTCTTGGTAAACAGACCGCTGTTATACCCAACAAAACTGTCGAGACAACAGTGCAACGGGTGAGCTTGTTAAAGAGCAACCCCGCTATTGAGAAACTCGAGGCTGTACAAACAGAGAAAAAGCAAGAGCCAGAACTAATCACAGCCGAACAGATCACCGGGAAACCAGTGTTGCCGATTTCCGAGATCAACGTGACCGAGGCGAAAGTCAAGCAAAAGCTCATAGAGAGCACTTTGCAGCCAAATATTCCAATTAGTCTGGCGGATACGGGCGCCAATGTTGTCAATGCCGGCAATAACAATAGTGCCGCCGGTGAGGACAGCGGCATCGAGTCAATGGATGCACTTTCCGAAAAATCGCCCAATCAAGGTGAGTCGCCGCTTCATAGGCCTGCGGCAACTCATGAATCTGTTACAACTTCTTCATCCAAGAATAACGTAACACAGCTGAGCGATCCTACCCCACAACAACAGCAGCAGCCACCGCCGCAGTCACGGCCGCAGACGCAGCAACAACAGACCACCAATAAGAACAACGTGCCTTCCTCAACAGTTAGTAGCAGTAGTAGTGATATGTGTTCAAACTCGCGAAGCAGTAGTGCGCCGGAGAGCAAAAGTGCCGACTACGAGAATCACTTGGACGATCTGGTGGTTAAAGACGATGTTGTCGTCGTTGCAGCCGCGCCTGCCTGTGTTGCGCCCGAAAAGCTCGTGGCCGATAAAAATCCGAGTAGTCCCCTAGTGACGACCGCTCCGACGATGATAGCTGCGGCCCCAGTGAAAAACGACGACGAGTCTAAGTGCGTGACGGACTCTAAAGACTCGATGTCGCCGTCGACAGCAGTGGTACCCGTGGATGCGAACGTTAAAATCGAGACGACGAACATTAAAACCGAGTCCGAGAGTGCCGATCCGTGCGATCAGGGTAGTAGTAATAGTGGAGAAAGTGGTGTTAGTGTCAAGGTCGATGCATCGAGCGTGAACGTGACAACGCCGACAATGACGGACGTTAAGATTGAGAGTGTTGCCGAGGTCGACCAGAAAAAATCGTTAACAGAGGGTAACAGTTTAACTAGGTTAGCAAGCGAGGAGAACGCGTGCTCTCCCCGCTCACAGAGTAATAACAATAATAGCAGTAACAATAATAATAATAACAATGGTGTGCCTGTAATCCAAAATCACGTCGAGTGTAGTGCGGTGAAACTCGAGAAGCCCGAGCCAAGAGACGATGTGAGTGCTAGCTCGACAAGTCCCAAGCTCGAGTTTAAGCCGACGGTCGAACCCAAAATCGAGGTCAAGAAGGAAGAGCCCAAAATCGATGATACAAGGCAAACCGAAAATCAGCAGCCACAAGCACAACTCAAGGTGGAAGAATCGTCATCTCCCAAGTCCGAGTTAGTATCTCTAGAAGAAAGCCAAAAATCCAATGTACAAAGCCAACAGCAGCAGCAGCAGCAACCACCGCCGCAACAACAGCTTCGGGAGTCGTCGATGAATTTGCAAAGAGTAGCGGATGAACTTGTAAAAAAGATAGTCACTGACAGCAGTGGCAGCTGCGATCTGAACGTCCAGTCGCCATTGGCCGGTGACGATCCTCAGCCCATTCGCATCACGCCGCCTCTTTATACATATTCAAATCCCGTGGTGCTGCAAAGAGACGATACGCCGAGTCCTGCGCCGCAAACGCCTACCGAGACCGAGCCCGCCGAATCCGCCGTCGCTGTTGCGGCTGAGCACCTCAAACGTAAGCGGCGACGGAAGCAGGAGCTCGAGGGTCGGCAGGACGTTATCTGCATCGACGACAGCGACGAAGTGGTGACCGCCCAATTTAATAGTGAAGAATACGGCGGGAAGCAACAACAGCAACGTGGTCCCGCCAAATCACTGCTAGAACAGCTGCTCATCGACATACCCAACGACTCGGGTGGTAGCGGCGAGAAGCGCTCGTTGAGGACGAGGTCGCAAAAGTCTTCGGGACTTAACAGTCCAGACATTAAGACGCCCAAGTGTAGCCCGCATGAAAGACGCAGCATTTCGCCATACGCCAAGGGTCCGAAACTGACGAGCGGCGGGACCAAGGTATCGCCCGTCACGACCGCTAACGTGGCGGTTACGGCTGGAGTGACCAAAACCACCGGTAAACGCAAGAGGCAAGAGAGTGAGAGCAGCGTCGCCAGCAACAACGAGGAACAGCAGCAGCCAAGGCCAGGTAAACGGAAATGCTCGGAGAACGCTGCTGGACTTATTAAGGCTTGCATGGGCGTAGATGAGAGCGCTGGTGGTCCTGTTAAGAGGCAACTCACTACTGGCAAGGATGAAACGGCTAAGAAGGGCTTCAACATACTGTCCAAGAGCAAAAAAGGTGTCTATCATGATCGATCTCAGACAGCGCTAAAATAGTAGCTTTAGGCGTGCACGGTTAAGCAAAAAACTGGTGTTAACGATTTGCTTAAAGTTTTGTGTTGTTTTTTAATTTCATAAAAAAAATTATGTATCTTGCATTATAAAAATTAAAATTAAAATTAAAATTAAAATTTTATTTTATTTTTCATGGATGATTTCAGAATGATTATTCTACTGATATTATTGATCGTAAAAAATAAAAACTGAATATTTTAGTTTTAAAATAAATATTTTTAGCACGCGCCTTTAATTTATTAAAAAATCCAATATAAGTAACATTTTTCAGAAATTTAGCAAATTTACTATTAATATTACGATTTCTGTATTTTCTTATTTTTATCATTTTTATAAAAAGTAATATTTTGTAATCTAATAAAAACAATACAAAACAGAACAAGATTATTGAAAACATTAGAGTATTAATTTTTGTTTTACTGTGCATAAAATTTGTTCACTTGAATCTGAGCCACATTTTTAAAATCTAAAATAGTAGTAAGCTTGTATTTCATACAAATTTAAAGGTTACAAATATAAATTTAAATCATTAATGATATAAAACAACCATTGCTCTTTTACAGTAAATTAATTAAAAATTTAAAAAGGAGATTAAGCAGGACATGATGACGAAGCCAGACTTTGAAAAGTTGATCTTACAGAAAAGGACCTTTTAAATTTATCTCGATGTTGTGTATTTTTTAAATATTTTGATATTGTTGTATTTTGAAAGTTTTAGATTTGTGTGTTAATTAAATTGATTTATTATGTTGGTATCTTAGATTTGTGTGAATATTTCATAAATTATTTCTAATTGCAAAATATTCAATAGAAACGAAAATTGTTTTTTTAGTTCAAGGACCAATGCTAGTGGACATAGAATCATCTGATGATGAACACTCGATTGAAATATCTGCAAAAGTAAAAGTGAGAGCAACAGATGAGATGTGTACTGGATCGCCAAAACCCAAAGATCAAAAGTACGTTTATTGCATAATTTATTATCTAATTCTAAATATTCTAATCTAATTCTAAATTCTGTGTTTTGCATAATCTAAAATTTTAAAATTATCTTGAAAGACGTACCATTTTTTGAGAGTATTAAAAAATTTATAAAAATTTAAAAAAAAATATTTTTAGAAAAAGTTTTTAACGGAAAATTGATGCTTAAAGTAAAGCTAAATATTATCGAAATTATAGGAGCAGCTCCAGCAGCGTGGGCAGTCAGCTACACTCAAACTTACAAAACTACAACTCGGGTAACACGCGAACGCAACGCGAGAGCCGGCTGCTCACAACCAAACAACTCCAGCAGCAACAACAACAACAGCAACAGCACTCTCAGCAGCAGCATCAGACTCAGCAGCAGCAGCAGCAACAGGCAGGCACCGCGACAGGTGTCGCCAGCTTGACGGTGACGAAAGAAAGGCTCCGCGGCACCTCTGTCTCGAGCAACGAGTCCGTGGGCAGCGCGGCCGGTGTGGAGATGACGACGAGGCGTTCAGTGCGCCAGAGCACAGCCTCGCCTCTCGCTGCACCAGCTGGTAATACGAGGGGCGCCTCGCGCACCATGGAAGACGTCAACCGCAGGAAGACCCGGAGCGGAGCTGCCGGTGAGTAAGCCACCTTCCCGCGCGCGCGGACCCGGAGACGAGAATATTTATCAGTGCGCGCACGTCACTGTGTGGTATCCCTGGTAAAACAAATTTCGGTGAAGCTAGAATCTCTTTTGAAAATAAACGCATGGATTCCAGGATTCTAATATAAATTTTAATTTCTGATTTGGAGATCAGAGTATAGAGGATAAAGTACAAAACTTAGACGAATTAGGAAGACGTCTAATTTTATCTGATCTTTTTACCAGGAATATTTAAATCTTCCGATCGCTTGATTCGTTTATTTTTTTTCTGAGAAAACATGTACTACTGCTGTGATATATGTGCATTCAACAGTCAAGTGCTACGATATATATATATATAGAGATATTTATACGTGTTTATAAAGGGATGTGAACTGTCTTCTGCTGACCTTTTTGTACTTGTAGGTGTAGTTTTACGATTTGTGAAATCGTAGCCATCCATACGCTAGTTAACTGTAATGCAACAAAGTTTGACACAATATTTTTATCACGTATGATATAATTATGAGAAGTTTAACACGAGGAAAATCATTTTTATGGTATTTTGTATTGTAATTAATTAATCTTTATGTGTACATTTATAAATTTAAAATTATATGACTATAAAAAATTGTTCGAAATAATTTTTCTCGTTGTATAATAATTATAAATTATTGCGAAATCGTAAAAATGGCAACGGACGATTATAGTGATATGTGCGTAAAGGAAATAGGAATTGACATTCTGAATGCATATAGTTTAAAAAATGATTGCATCAAACTTTGTATCGTTATAGATGATTGTAATAAAGCGAGTATATAATTTTCGCATAATATCTTGTACAAATAAATAAGATAGTTAAAATGTATCTACAGATTAAAACAAGTAAGATGTGGCATTAACATTTCACATTCCTTTAAAAGCATTATCTCCAATGTGCGAATCGAATTAGAAAAGAGAAAATCTATCATTTATCTGTTAAGAATACAGGCAGGTGAAATCAAGAGAAATGTTATTATCTACGTCTTCTTTTTTGTAAATTATATATTACATATATATAAATATCTTCGAGATCTACGAGATTTTTAACACGACAATTTTTGTTTTGTTTTTTGTGTCTACGAAATTAAGTAGAATAAATAGATTTATGATAATTATTTTATCATTAGAAAAAATATGATATACATTATTTTATCATTATATACTATAGAATTTGATACCAATACATAGATAAATAAATAGAAATATATATATTTGTTTTAAGTTTTTAATTTTATTTGAGTTAATTAGTTTAATTCGAAGGTTTGTATTGAAATCTTGTATGACAGTAATTTTTAATGTTATTTGTAAAAATTTCAATAATATTCATATCGAATATGTATGTAAAATATTTTTTCTGTTTACTTCCAAATATAATCTTAAAACAAATATTTCGATAAAAGTGTACTTTTTCTGTAAGAATTTCATCCGTCTGTGTTCTTTAAATAAGTAATTATTTAGATCAATATATTATTTCATTTTCACATCACATAAATCATTATCACAATTAATCACTCATTTCATTTATTAATATATCGTATGCTCAATATGTACCATAAACTTATTAATGCTTGTTTTATTATTTTGAATTTAAAAAAGTGTAATTGAAGTAGTAATAAGCATAAATAGTAAAAGACCTTTATCTATTTAAATTTTTCATTATTTTTATTTCAAATAAAGCATATTTTTATATCTGATTTTTTAAGATTTTTGTTTCTTACTTTCAAACTTTCTTCCTAAAGTATGTAGATTTGATATTTTTGAATTTAGTATTGAGTGTGCTATATATATTAGGAAAAAACACATACACATCTAAATATAGTACTTTAACAGAACAAACCTCGTACAGCGGGAACGATTTTTTAGTGACAGCAGAGACAGCAGAGCAGGCGAAAAGGAGGCGAATATCTCGAGAAAACAAATGACCTTCGGAAAGCGACCTTGACAGTGATTAGCTACCGTCGCTCGTCAAGGCCACTCTGTTTGGTCGTCTGTCTGCTATCAATGGTTATGCGATCACTGTGTGGCTGGACCCCACCTGGTGAATTACCAATAAAGCGTCGTTGAACAAAAATTTTAAAACAATTAAAAAAAAAAGTAAAAATAAATCAATAACGCACAAGAATTCGCTGTTCGAGGTGTCTCCCCGTCGACTACTGCTGTTACTTTGTGGATGGAGAATTGTGCTTTATTTTCTATTATTTTCTTTATACCTGTGTCTGTTACAAAAAACAAATACTGACGGTGAAATCACTGAATTATAAACTAATATCCCAGTGATTATTAGCAAATGAATCAAGTAGTTTTTTTTTTATTATCAACAAATATTAAATTATTAGACGATATAGTAGTACATTTAAAGTTATGACAAAAAGTCTAACTGCTTTCCTTGGTTCTCTCATGTTGCTGTTAAAAGTTTTTGTCTACTTTTATTGAGTTATAGCACTTGGTTCAGTCATTCAGATCCTTATGAGAGTGAATCCAAACTGCCGAGCCAAATTCTGTTTACTATTCAAAAAAGGTATTTTGTCAATTGTTTGAATGTTATAACTTTTGGATTAAATTAATAATTAAAGTAGTGGTGAAGCGTCATTACGTAAAATTGTACAAAGAAAAATTTAACTTTTTCAACTTTGACAAGACTTAAACCCGACTAAAGTGTAATTTTGTCTGGTAATATGCTATAAATAAAAAAAATTTTCAATTTTTAATTATATCCACTTCAAGTGGTGTTAAAAGAAGGCCAAATTCAATGTTTTGAGCATTAATCTGACTGTAACTGCCGTAATGCTAGTGTAGATTTGATTTTGTAAATTTCTCATATGAAAATGACAAAATAATTTTTATTGAACAAATAATAGTAAATGAGGTCAAGTTGCTGCACCATGTCAAAATGATAGACTCTAAAAAAGATTAAATTATTATTCATTTATTTTGGCCTTTCCTCTTACACATTGAAATACTTTATAGTTATTCTTTATAATTAGTTATTCAGAAACAAATTTTCTGTCTAATTTATTGTATTGAAAACTAAATAATGAAATTAATTTATTTTGCCATTAAACTGTTTATTTTTCTAAAAAAAAATATTATATTAAATAATAACTGTAGAAATCTTTTGAATTCCAATGATTTTTTCAAATATGAAAACTACAAATACACTTTAATGTAAATTTGTACATTGAAAAATGAAACATTTGATTAAATAAGTATATATAAATATAGTCTATCTTTCGATCGAAACAAAAAGTACAGCAGAGGACTGAGGTATAGTAAAGTCGTAAGAAAGAATTTATTTTATATTTATGAGAGATACAAAGCAAAATAAATAAAATGTTGATAAATAAGTCATGCTTAAAAATAAAGAATAAGAAAAAAAAATGAGAGAATGAATGAGCAAGAGAGGGAAGAGAGAAAAAGTGATAATTGAGTGTTGATTCGATAAGTAATATAAGTAATATATGAATGAATATGTTTTGTAAATAATTTCTAGTGAAGGTATACAAGGCACCTTTCATTGTAAATATTTAAGCCTGTTCGAATTTTTATTAAAAGAAGAAAACTTAGTGATAGTTTCAGAATGTGCAACTTCACTGTCATTATTATTAGTTACGTTAATTAATTATTACATGCAACTATTTCTATATTATTATTGTTGCTATTATTGTTCGTAAAACTTGCGTAACTAAAGAAGCTCATCGATATCTTCCTCACCCGGCATTTTTATTACCGATACACACAGAAGTAAAAGAAGTGCTCACGCGAACGGGACATCCTACATATATACATTTTTCGCGTATTGTTTTTACGTGGAACCGATACTCTAGTTTAATTATTGTACAAGTACGTGCTTAAGCGTCTCTTTGATGTTCACTGAAGAAATGGAAAATAATATCTTTGTCAGTAGCCGTCACTCCTTTTTCTCTCTAATGTAATTTTAGTGTTCATTTCTATTAACTTTTTTCATTGGGTTAAGGTTTGTTCTCAAACTATAAAGCATCACATATGTAACTCTGATTAGCGATTAATCTCACTCGCATCTAATTTTCTTGTTTTTTTCTTTTTTTTTTACTTGGAGTATACAGATGTTAATTTATGCAATATGTAAAGCTAATTGTAAAATGGATTTAGTAAAGATGAGAATTCATCATTACTTGTAAAAGAAAAAATACGCAGTTGTTTATTATTGCTTCATAGCTTGTATTCGATAAAGGTATGTTTTTTTATTCAAAGAAGAATTTTCAGTATTAATTATTTGAAAATTGAATTTTTTAAATATTGATGCAATTGATAAGCAAGTTTTCGTTACTATTGATTTTTTAATTTAATTGATCCGTGTTTGTTTAAAAGTATTTAGACATACAAATCGTTATCTAAATTACTATTTATAAGTAATATGTCGATTCCACCTAAAATGATTTTATTTTATCACATAAATGTTTTATTGACGCTAAGACTCAAAAATAAAGTGAATATTTTGAAAATTCAATTATCAGAATGATTTTTCATTGCAATTATTCTTTCTTTAAAGAAACATTCAGAACTGAGATATATTGATTGTTTATTTACTTTTTTTTATTTGATGTTTTTGATTTAGACTCGTAACGTACGAGCCTGAATAAAACTAATCCACGTTCGCTTTAACATTATGTTTATTTTATTTTATTTTATTTTTTATTTTTTCCAGTTAAGTCATGTTTGTGTCAGATCCCAATTTAAATTATTTAGTGTAAGTACGTTGTCGTTTCGGAGAAATCGATTCAACGGATAATAACGTCCGTCAATCTATGTTTATTGTATATAATAGCATGCTTATAATTATTATTATTACTATTATTATTATATTCATTTGAAAGAGGATGACGGACGATGTGAAAAAAGAAGCTGTATATATATATGAAAAAATACGCATTAGATTAGAAGATAAAATAGAGAGAGCGAGAGAGAGAGATAAATTTAATTTGGTCTATACTCTACGTTGTGATGGGAAGAAGTGTAATGTAAAATCTAGCTTGTAGGCAAGAAAGGAGTTAAAGAAAAAATAGTTTGATGTTTCTCTGACATTAAGGGATGAATTGCGATCGCGGTGGAAAGTATAGTATGAAAAAGGGAAGATTGTAATTTTTGTTGTAAAATATTCTTGTCGACACTAGGTAGGTAGGCTAGACATTATTACGTTATAATTTTATTATTGAATCATTACGTTTATATAATTGTATAGACTAAAAAGATAAAAAGAATCAAGCTTCGTGTGTACATAATGGTACTTTGCGGCTAAGTGAATTTTAAGGCATCCTTGGTAACATTAAAGGGCTTTTGAAGTTGTTCTTCTAGAATTGTGTATATTTAAATGAATATATATTACTATTATATTGAAAAAATGAAGAAAGAGAAGAACAATAACCGTAACACTGCGCTTGCGCTTAGCTTTTTCGATTATTGATGCGACGATCAATTTTCTCTCTGTGTGTATGATATTCGTGCTAAAAGTAAATATTTGTACGCAAAGCAAAAGCTTTGTTTTCTCATGGAGACGCGAGAGAATTTTTTGTAATAAAAAATGAAAATTATGATAAAACTTTATTGTGTAAAAAATGTAATCGTGACGTTGAAAGAAAAAAAAGAAAAATCTCTTTCTCTTTTTTTACTCTAAAGATAACGTGGTTGTCAAGTGCAAATTTTCTTCTCGAGCCCCTTAATTTTATATACAGGAAAAGCTATACAAGATATTCTATTATACGCGTATAAGAAAAATAAAAGAAAAAAGGCTGTTCGAAAAAAATGAAGTTGCGCCCTTCATGCTTTTCGAATATACGCCTTGGACATATGAAACATTTGTATTTTTAGTATTTGATTATTGAAGTAATATAAATAGGAGTGAAGGTTTAAAAAACAAACAAGAACCCGATTGATAATAATCCAACGTGGATAATGTAAACAGAAAAGATAAAAATATTAGATAACATATTATTATATTTGTAGAAAATGAAAATGAGAAATCGAGCACGTGAGAAAAGAAATTGCGTTATAATTATAAAGAAAAAAATATTACAATTATATTATTATCTATTATTACACAAAGTGAATACACAACATAGTAATTTGCTAATTGTACCTTTTAATAATTACTGTAGACACATTGATGAAGAAGGTTTTTTTCTTGTTATTAATTATTAATTACCATAGACTTACCAGAAAATGAAAAAAGTGTTATAAAAAATTTATATTACTTGTTTTCCATTTGCAATCCCTCCAATACCTCTTATTTATCCAACACTTTATTTCACATAAACATTTTCATTATCTGTGATAAATATTTACTATATTATTATAACATAAAGTCTCTTCGGCATGATGGGCCGTGTCTATGAACTGCTCCTCGGGGTTATACTAATTTTTTTTCTTTTACGACTTAATAGTTTTTTGAAAAAATAGTCAACTACCATCTATTTTTAACCAATCTTCTATACGGTGTAAAATACAAGAATGTAACGATACGTACAACAATATAATACGTCCATGAAATTTTTTTTTCAGGTTTATATTAAGTTATATTTTTTTCATAGGCGAACTTGTTAAAATTATGTACAAAAATCTGTGAATAACACGTTAAAACCTTCAAATGCTTTTATAAAAAAATTATAGGTTTTCAAAATGTGTAGATAAATCTACCACTTCTATAAGAACCCTCCATAAGTTAAAAATTTAACATTTAACTTTTTTTGTTTTTAAGTCGTACATTAAAAATTTATATACGCTTATGATTCTATTTAAAAAGATATAAAAAATAACGTTAACATTCATCCGTAAGGTTGATTTTATTTTTGGCCCATTATGAACTTTAACTTTAATTTACAAAATTTAATACAATACGTTATCGTCTATATTTTTTGTTTTTATTCTTTGCCTGAAATTTATATTCATATTTATTTAATATTAATTACTCTATTCTTTTAACGCAAAATGAAATTAATTTTTATTTTTTAATATTTATATGTAACAATTTTTGTTCATAAAATCGAATTTCTTGCATCTACACAAACTAGATATGTATCTATAGTGTATTTTATAATTAATAATTATTAACCGTTAGAAATAAGAAATTTTAATTTAAAAAATAATTGTACAGAATCAAAAACAATATAAGCTTAAAACTAGATTATCTTCTTATTTATATTTGCTTTTATTGTGGTAATTCTGTGTAAACACAATGAAAGAACTGACAATTAAAGAAAAAAAAAGATTATTTATTAAGATGAATAAAAATGTGAATATTTAAAAATATAAATATTTGAAGATAAAATAATATAATAATCCAGTGTAAATAAAAATAAAAACTTCATAAATAATTATAGAATAAAGTTATTAAATTTTGACGCGATATGAGACTTTTATTTGAAAAAATTAAAAACTTCTATACTTATATTCATAATAATTTTATTTTTATTTCATTTTTCTAAATTATATATCATTTTTACAAAATTTGGGATAGAAATAATTATTTTTGATATAATTACCAATAATTTAATATTATCTTATGTTTAATTTTGAAAAATTTTGTTTATTTGTTGATTAGTAGAACAAAGTAAAGATATCTCTTTAAGGTTGTTCCCACAATTAGTAGAAATTTACCTATTTAAAATGGTTAGATGCTAAGAAATGGCATTGAATCCATTTTTATTAGGGATTAACTAATGATTAAATGGAATCATTTCTATACTATAGGGTCTATAAAGTAATATTTATAAAAATGGTTTCATCAATAATATAAATTTTTCACAAATAATTTTTAATATAAATAGTAAAAGATACTGGGGCTGCTTTGAACAGGGGTTGATTCAAACAAAGTGAATAAATAAAGTTTAAAGAGGTTTCCCCGGCCATCGATAAGGTAAATATATGTTATCGTTTGAGCCTATTGGACATGAATTCGTAGCCAAATGAAAAAACTATTCGCTTACGTAATTATCGTACCTTCTTTTTTGGATGCATTTTTGTGATTTGCCTCGTGAAAATGCTGTGATAACTTATAAACGAGCGAAATTTATTGGAGGGGCGGTCGTACACGTAAGTGTTTGTGTAAAAACAAACATTTTGTTGTCCCCCGTATTTAATCTAATTTTCTTTGATAGATTCAAACCTTAGTTATCTAATAATTGCAAAAAAAAAGATAATTTTTATTGTGCGAATTAGCCCCGTGAATTTTGTATGAGGCGATCCTAGGATAAAAAAATGCAGTTGTTGCATACTAATATAAAACTTCACCTTTTATTAAAAAACCTTTGATTCAGAAAAGGTTTTTAGTAAATTGGCTAGTTTTGAGAAAAAGTATTTTTATTAAAGTGTTTATTTGAATTTGAAAGTCTTTATTTTATGGCTTTATCAAAGGAAAGATTCTTAATATTAATATATTTTTCATCAATAATTTGTCATAGTCATATCAATCTAAATTTATAAAGTTTCTTACTAATTTTGCTAGAAAAGGTATTGATCTTTTAAAGAAAAGAAATCGCACTGTAAAATATTTCGTTTATCAAACGATTTTGAGAGGAAATATGGTATAGTAACTTTGGCAATGACATTTTCTAGACAATTTCATTCAGCACAATTTTTTATTTTAAAAATGTTCATAATGATCGATTAAAAAAGAATGTTATCTTTTTTTATGCAAAAACAATGGAAAAAGTTTAACAATATTTTTTCAACTTTTTTCGCGAAGTTTTTGAATAATTAAAATAATTCCCAATTTACATAGGGGCTCGTTCGTCGATAGATTTACGTTTTGACCACAACTAGATACGTAAATGATCGAGGTCCGAGGAGCCCCCACTTTTAAGTCCACCTTTAGGCGAACTGTTGCGGGCAGGGGGAAGGGAAGAGAGTCATATACGTTATCACTTGCACAGCCGCAGAGCACGCCTATAGCGCCAAACGAAAATCAAAATGGACGATTTGGTCGCAGCCATGGAAATCGCCGGCGTCGGTCTGTTTGTTTACAATTGATATTGTATTTGTTTTTGTTTTCCTAAATGTGATAATATAAGGAAGATGGTATCGACCCGAGGGCCAAAATTCAAATTTTCTGACGGCGAGAAAGTTCTCTGTTACGAGCCAGATCCGACCAAAGCCAAAGTACTATACGACTCTAAGGTAACCTATAAAAACACTTTTTTCTTATTCAAAATTTATTATTTTTATGACAGAAATGGTAAACAACCTGTTGAACGGTGTGTTTTTAATGCTAAGTCTTTCAAAACAAATGCTTTTCTCACAATGCTTGACAACTGATCGAATTTCTGTGTTGCAGGTACTTGATGTAATTGTCAACAAAGACCAAAGAGGAAGGAAGGCTGTGGAATACTTAATACATTTTCAGGTATAAATTGATCTGTTTAGCTGTTTAAGTTGAGTTAAATGATCTTTTATCATACATTTTGTGCAATTTAGGGTTGGAATTCTTCTTGGGATCGTTGTGTTACCGAAGAGTATGTTCTTAAAGATACAGAAGAAAATCGTCAATTACAGAGAGATCTTGCACAAAAGGCCCAATTACAATTGTATGTATTTTTCTTTTGCATTAAAAATGAATTTAAACGAAAGATGTTATTTTTAAAATCTTTAAATTTTACTATCCAGAGGAGCATACTTGTACAGGAGAGAACGCAAGAAAAGAAGCCATAAATTTTCAGAACGTTCTGTAGAATCAGGTACGGAAGCAAAAAGGCGAGCTAGAAGCAGTGGTAGCCGTGCTACTTCTGCCACCACGGGGTCTTCAGAGGACGGCAGTTCTGGACAACAGGAAGATTATGATACTGAGGTATGAAGTCATACATACAATTTATTTATGTAATGCAAGTGATACTATAACATTGACAAATTTTATATCATTACCATTTTAAACATTATATCTATATTTCTTTTTAAATGTAGGATATCGTGACAGAGGAAGATTCTGAAAGTAGTTCAGACTTTGAAGAAACGTCTGGGGATGACGATAGTGGTGGGGGCAGTCAATCAGGTGCTAGTATGCGTCCTGCAGTTGATCTAGAAATAGGCGCTACGTTAAAGCGAATATTGGAACAAGATAATGATTTAATACTTAATAAAAACAAGGTATTAATCATATTAAATTTTTTCATTAATTGATAAAATAGAAAATTTTATGATTATTTAGCAATATTTCATATTGACTTTTAGCTAGCTGTGTTACCTGCACAACCGACTGTCATAAATATTTTAGAATCATGGGTACACCACTATACTACGACACAGTTAACAAACATTCCTGAAAAACCACAAAGAAACAAAGTACAAAACAGTTTAGAAAAAACAGTTAATGAGATAAATCTATGTAGAGAGGTTGCAGATGGTATAAGAATATATTTTGATATTACTTTGAGTAGTCTTCTTTTATATCCACAAGAAAAAGAACAGTATTCCACTATGAAATTAATACCTGTAGTAACAAATACAGAAGAGTCTGCTCCTGTCAAAGAGGAAATTGTAGAGTACGTATAATTTGCTTGATCTTTATTAAATTTTTCAAATAATTCTTTAATTTTATTATAAATAATTTTGATTTCTTCAATCTGAAAAATAGAATATATTTAAATTTATTCTTAATATAAAGTTTTTATTTTATCTACTATAAAAGAAAATAAAGAAATATATTTTCAATAGATCTGACATAGTTATAAAAGAAGAGGTTGAAGACTCTCCAGAATTTGCCCATTTACCACCATTTAAAGAGCAAGAGTCTGAAGCAGATAAAGCTACACCTAATATTTCAAGTACTAGACGTAAATTACGATCCTGTCGTTTAAACTCTGTAGAAGAGCCAAAACCACCAAGACCTGTCGAGGAAATAAAACAAGAAACAGGCAATTTATCAAGGTAATTTGTGATAATTATAAATTTATAATATTAACATAAGAAAAATAAAAGAAAGATCAGATATTTGTCTTTAACGTTATGATATGGCAACAAGTTATTGAGCATGTAATTAAAAAACAAAGAAATTAATTTTTATACTTTCAAAATTATTAAAATTATCAAAAATAATGGATTTAAAATATATAAATATTGTCTAGAGAGAAACATTTGTATGTTGAGAGTACTACTATTACAAAACCTAAAGTGTATTCTTAGGGAACAAAATAAAAATTTAAAGATTATAACTAAAAGTGAATTTATTATAAACAATTATCTGTTAAATTTATAAAAGCAATCTGCGCGTAAATCTTTCTATATCAATATTAAAAACTCTGAAAAATGCTTTTATAAATGACTTTTGAAAATTCGTTATTTGACACAGTATGAATAGTATTGCAAGTACAAGCTCAAGGTGTTCAAGTCCTCGAGGTGTCACTTTAAGAATGTCGGCGCCAGTCATAAATTCTGCACAAATAAATTCCTTACTTGAAGAAGCAAAAATGTGGCGATTATTGACTCCTGATGTTACAAGAAGAGAAACGCATCCAGAGCCGTCGATGATTTATGGTGCTGTGCATCTCGTTCGCTTATTCGGTAAATTATTTTTCATTAACCTATTACACTGGGTAAAAATATATTCTTAATAATTTTTTTTCTTTCTTGTTACAGTGAAATTACCTGATTTACTTCAGAATTCAGACATTTTGGATAAAAAGTTAAAAGTTTTATTGAAATATTTAGATATGTTTCTAAGGTAAGAATAAAATAATTAGTATATAAATATTAAATTATTAAAAAAAAGATAATGTTACAAAGAATTTTACATTTGTTTCAGTTATTTAGAAATGCATAGAGAATGGTTTGGAGAACAATTCTATATGCAAAGAACAAGTTCTTCAGAGGAATCGACTGCAAATGCTTAATGGAGATTTTTCATTATATGTGATTATTTTTATATTAATTATTGTGTAATATAATACTCTGTTGAAGTGAATTTTCATAATCGTATTATTTTATAAAAATCATTTCAATTTTTATTGGTAGCCTGATTGTGTCTGTGCTAATAAGCATTTTACTTTTTACTTAACTTAAAATGAATTAATGAATATATAAATGGTGACTTTTTATTTTCAGTCTACATGATTTTACAATGTTATATAAATGTAAAGATACTTGTGAAAAATACAATCATACGCTATGTACAAACAGAAACGACAAATTATCGCTGCATTAAAAAATTATTATATAAAAAAAGTGTTACATGAATGTAAATAATACAAAATTTTAGTGCATTAACCTGCATCGTTTAATTATGAAATTCTTAAAAAAAATAAAATTAGTGTTGTCGCAAAAAGCAGGTCATTAATAAATATATACCTATAATAAAATAAATTTGTTAATACATTAATTATTACTTATTAAAGTACCATTTTGTTTATTTTAGAGCTTTTCAGCAACATGGAAGTTTGTAAATGTAAAAGAGGAAACGATTTGATATCTCTTAAAAGTTTAAAACTTTGCTAAGTTATTATCCTACATAAGAATATTTACATGGTTGATTAAAAAACCATTATCATCATTTTAACGTTTTCTTAAACTAATAATTCTATAACTTTTTCTTAGTTTCCATAAATCTTTTTTAATCTCTAAAATATTATGTAAATATTCATTTATCTATAAAACTGTATTAATATTTAATATTAATGCAACATTTAAAAATTATAAAAATGTATCATCTGTACATATAAAAATATTTCATTTGTTTTATAAAATTATAAATATTATCTGTAACTCTAAACAAGCGATTTTCATAGCGAAATAGCGTGCTTTGAATAATATAATTATTTTTTAATATACTCGCATAATTTATCATGGTAAACTCTAAGTAAAGGAGGTAAAAGTAAATTACACAAATTAAGTATTCCTGCCAGTGGATTAAGAGGTAACTGTAAAGAACTCGATCTTTTCTTTATATGAAATATGTAAAATCTTATTTGATAAATAGTCTGTTCAAACATTATAATAATAGGTCATTATTGTTATTATTGTTTTGGAAATCTAATATTTAGGTATAATTTATTAAAATAAAGTTAAAATCTGATTCAAAATTTTATATTCTAATTATAAATAAAAACAATATAATAGTACATTATGCAACAAGGGGCAAAAGTAGTTTCGTTTCGCATCGGGCAGTAAACACACCATCAGGAAAAATATTCTTGTTCAGGCAGTAAACTCCACCCGCGGGAAAAATCTACTTTTGTCCCGTGTTGCATACCTATAGTATTTTATTCCACTCTCGACCGAAAGACCATTTTTTGATCTTGAAACGTGGGATCGAAACAATTTTACTTTTGCTCCTCTAATTTTACGTTTATTCCGCAAAATTTTACTTTTGCCCCGCAAACTAATTTTCGAGAAAAATATGCTACTTTCGCCCCGTATTTCAGGGGCAAAAAGTGGGTTTTTCGGGTGTGGAATAAATTGCAAAATTGTCCAAATACTAATCAATATGCAAGTTTTTTAATTCTTACATTAGCAATTGCACCATAAAGTTAGGAAAGCATATTACTTTTTGCTTCAAGATAGAGAAGTAAGCGTTAATTTCCATCCTTCGAAAGTCTACCATCCGATTCAAACATAAACCATCAAACAAAAAAAAAAACGAATCTATAACAGATCCGCCTTTATACCTAATAAAACCAATGAAATTCAATTCCAATCAAAACGTCCATTAGTTCAAAATGAAGGACGACGTAATTGACCAAACGAATCGCGTGCATCCCATTTCCCAAAAATTCGCGCAGATATCTTCGAAACACGAATTGCGCGGCGCTCTAATTCCTTTTGCTGGAATTAATGAGGTACTTGCAGCAGTGGGTGAGCAGGTGCTTCTCGCCCGAGGCGTCGTGGTGCGTCGGCGTGGTAGATTCACGCGTGTAGATGTCGAGGCCGTATTGACCTTCCTCGGGGAAGTTGATGGAGAAGGTGACCACGTCGTCATCTGTCACTGTGTGACTCACGTACTTAGACAGGCGCTTCTCCTCGATGCCGTTCTTGTGCAGCGTGGCCATAAAATCGGTCAAGGCGCGCGACATGCGGAACTGGATCTCTAGCTCGCGGCCCGCGAACACTAAGGCTTCCTGAAAAGCATATCAGATGAAATAGTATTTGGAATTGAATAAATTTTAATAGCTTAAGTGTAAGGTGTTATTAAAGATGAAATTCTTTCATCAAATTAATTTACAGTTTTAATAAAAAAAAATGATTTTTACTTTTTCAAAACAAAACCTGAAAAACAATAAAATTTAATCCTGTATTTTTTGTAGATCTCATGAATAATTACTATACTGCATTTAATGATTTTCGTGGTCACGCTTAGTCCTTAATTTTCACGTATACTCAATATAAATTTAATGAAATATATTCACTTTTCATTTCTTACTTAAACACAAAAAATTTCACTAACAATGATTATTAAAATTTCATAAAATTGTCTACCGAATCAAACGGTAAAAAAACTAACTCAATCTAAATATTCTAGCTTCACTCACTTGATGCGTGATGGGCACGAGTCCGAAGAGCCTGGTGGCCTTGGTCGGGCCCCACTCGCCGCTCGCGCAGTCGGGCAGCGGCACCATCACCGTCTGCAGCTCCTCACAGGCGATTTTGAATTTGCACACGCTCTTGAACTTCATAGGTTCGCCAGTGAGGTACTCCTTAGGTGTGACTGCATTAGCGAATACATCTAGGAGGAAGGCGCCCGAGCAAGGCGCGTGGACGCGAAAGGCGACCAGATTGCCGACGACCGACTGTTAAGATAAAATATAATTTATCGATTTTTGTTTAATTTCATGAAAGTTTATCTATGTCAATATTTTTTATTATTTTTTTAGCCTTGAAAATACAAAATATAATTAAAGGAATTTCAAGCTATTTATTTGAAACCTGAAAAACAGTTTTTGGTTCCTGTAATTTCCAGGCAATTCAGTGCCTAGTGCGCAAATATAACAACACAAGCTGTACACTCGAAACAAGATGACATAAACAACCACTCCAGTTCGCTCTCGAACGGAGTAAAGAAAGAGAGAAAGAGCAACTCACTTGCATAACGAATCTCTTTAAGGAGACGCCATCGTAATTGTCGCCGTCGCTGTCGTAAAACTTGAGATTATAATGGAAAATCAGGGAAGATTGCATGTTGGCCGGCATCGCTATCCTCACAGTCGCGGCTCCAGTTGCATCAGTGTACATAACGGCATTGGTATTGGTGTCAGGAAAATACAGGCCGTACCTATATTATTTTTTTTT